>SOMO01000018.1:2028444-2039588 GCA_028128575.1 Paedocypris carbunculus | reverse complement strand
GAGAGAGAGAGAGCGGAGCAGCACGAGATTAGCTTGTGCCGTTTTCTGAAAGTATTCAGTTAACGTCATAAATGTTAATTTAATTACCGCGCTTGTGTCTCTGCTGTTTATTTTTGAGAGAAAGGTTGAAATATCCGCGCACTGTTCTGAGTTTAATATTTTCTATTTCGGTAGACTGCGCGTATAAGTTGTATTTCACTGCGTTAACGGGGCAAAACGGGACTTTATAACATACGTGTTAATAGTGAAAACGTTTACTAACTTCTCGAAATTCTTTCTACACGTCTGTGTCTCGGTTCGCGATGTGTTTGCGCGATTTAGTATCAGCCCTTGTACAATGATCTGTCCCCTCCATCGGCTTCGTGCGCATGCGCGAAGTTGAAGACCCGGAAACGCATATAATATCGATACTTTTGGATCACAGTATTGTATCGTTTCAGATTTTTCAGTATCGATACTTATCGAAATATCGATACTTTTGACAACACTAGTAGACATGATGGTAGACATTTTCCAAAAATTGAGATTAGAAAGCAAGTTCTAAAAAAGCAGTGGAACACAATATCAAACAGCTTGATTTTATCAAAATGATAAAATATGTTTTGTTTCGTTCCACAGTTGAACAAATACAAGATTTATATAATCGATCAATCTCTCAACTCACAGTTGGAAAAACATGTCAATCTCACCATTCCATCGCTGAACCAGGCTGCAAAGCTTCTTCATTGGACCCCGTGTCATCAGATTCATCATCATCATCGTCGTCGTCATCCTCGTCCTCATCATCGTCATCATCATCATCCTCCTCCTCATCGATTTCATTTCTGCTAAGTGGGTCTTTATTTTTCTAGCAATAAACAAGAAGAATGTAAGCATCACCTCAAACTCACACGCCTACAGAGACAAGCAACCATCTTCTGGCTCACTTTTGTGTCTTCTAGCTTTTTTGCCGGGTAGCTAGCCATGACGCTCGGCTTCAGCCTGCCCGTCCTCCCAGGAACTAAACAGAGAAATGTCAAGTTTTAAAAAGAGCCGGTCTAGGTGGTCCGGGATGAAGAAGCCAAGGAGAGCGACTCACTGGCCGGTCGAGGGGTTGGCGTGCTCTCGCTGACCGACTCCTCTGCATCCACCTCAAAGCTCTCGTCGTACGGCTTGTTGGATATCAGCTGAACCTGCCGCGAGAAACAGATATTCATGCCAACCCCCGGCTTTTGCTTTAGAGCATTTTAACTGATGCTGATGGAATTCACTCGAGAAGTTGTCAACAATTATTACGTATCAAAGAAAACCTAAAGAAATACATTTTAAATGTTTTACAGGTTTCATTCAGCAAACACTGCGCACAATATTCAGAGTTAAGAAAAAAACCCTGCAGGATTACAAAGGCTTTAAAATTCACAAACGTTTAAACCAAACAACAACGCAGATCCGCAGTAATAATCCCGGTTTGCTTTAAATTAAAAAAGAAAAAAAGCATTGAGCTTAGCAATGCGAAGTAAACACTATTAAAAAAATAATAATAACACAAACACGTACATGTTTACTTTGAAAATGTTTTAATAGAATTATTCTTTTTGCAGGAACGTTGGTGAGGCCGCTGCTCGCAACAACGTAAGTCGCAACAAGGTTGTTCGTTTCTCACTTTCGTATTTGTAATCAAATAACATAAGCTTAATATAAAATTGTCTGATGCTAACCATTAGCAGTAACTGAAGGCAACGTTTATTTTAGGAACTGCGTACAGCAAATTTACAGTAGCGCACGCTGGTAACATTTCGCGCGGTTCGGTTGTCATTTAAACAAGTATTCGTCACACAAATGGCGAAAGAAAAAGAAAAGTGCGGTGAAACGAACCTTCTGTTGCTTGGACTTCTCCATGAAACGTGGAGTAGTTGTCAGGGAAACTCGGTCTCGCGAGGTTTGCAGCACAAATTGGTCGCTGCTTCTTCTTCTTCGTCGTTGTTTGTTGGCGGTTTGCACTCGTTTGCTTTCTACTACCGCCACCAGCTGAGCGGAACTGTGAAACGTTATTTAACCCACCATTGATAACTTGAACAATGTCGTGTGTCGCTCTGACGTGTAAAAAATGTGTAAAATAAAAGGCATCTCAACGATTTCAACTAGTAAAATGAATTTTTACGTTATTTTTTGTTTCAGTAAATTGTTTCTTAAATGTTAGATAACAGTGAAAGCCGGTTTCATTTTAAAATGTCAGATAAAAATAGTATTTGACATGTATGTATTCTCTGGAAACGTATTTTTCCAACTAGATGAAGTATTGCCTCTTAAGTGTAAATGAAAAATCAATGTTTATGAATATACATTTAGTCATGAAAAATTTTACACTTGTTTCTGAATGTGAAATAATAAAGCAAACACAAACAATAATTTATTTATGCTCAAACGTTATTATTAATTTGATACATACAATATATGGTTATTACATTATTTTTTATTAGCACATAACACTAGATGTTAAAAGGAAATCTAGTGTCACCTGATAAAAAAAAAGTACAGTAACGGGTTTTTATTTATTTATTTTTTTACAGTATCTGGTGATCGTTTAATAGCAATCAAAGCAGCAGAAATATTGAAAAAGAAAATACATAAATAAGTTTGCAAATTAAACATGATTCGTCCTTTGAGTTCACTATTCTACAGTATAACTCAGACAGTCATCAACAAAAGTCAAGATGGTTTCCAGTTTCATTCCACTTGAATGAAATCAGGACCTAGATTAAAAAAGACTGCAGGTGATAGCAGTCCATGGCCTAAACGTTCCTCTTGGTGGTGAAGAGCAGATCTCGGTGAAGGTCCGCATCCAGACCTGCAGCTCCACTCTTGCCTGGTGGATCCGTGATCAGAGTAAGTTTGTTAAAGACCCCGCGGCCAAAATAGTCAGCAACCACGGAGAAGCCATCGTTAGAACATTTTAACTAGGAGACAGAAAGGAGAAAATGTTGTCAAACTTCTTAGCAGATCATAGATGTGCTCAGATGTTTTGAGAAGGTTTGCAAGTGAAGAGCGCTTTTTCAATTCCTCACCTGTCTGCTGAAATGCTCGTGCAGGTCTCGCTTCTGGTCTTGTGCACGGAGCATGTCCATCACCTTTCTGTTCTCGGGCGTGCAGGTAGGGCACTCAGCTTCGCTCTCGGCAAAGCTTTCCAAGCAGTGCTGATGGAAGGAGTGACCGCACAGGAAGTGCACAGAAGGCAACTCCAGTGGACTGTTGCACATGCTGCATTTGGTCTTCTGAAAGATCTTGGCGCTGAAAGAGAAAAAACAAAGCTTTTCACTAGATTCGCTTTTTTTTATACTAGATTACCATATTACTACGTACTACTAGGCAAATTTTAAATCCTTACATTTTTTTTTACATTTTTTCTTAATGAGTCTTATATTTGACGTGTGTAAAAGGTTTATTAAAAATCCCCACCAGGTTTTGAGTTCCTGTATCTCAGCACGAAGATGAGCCGTTTCCTCTCTGTACTGTCGAATCTTTTTTTCATCTTCCTCGATTTGTTGCGTCTCCTTCTCCAGTTTATTGATCAGATAGTCTTTAATGACGGATAAAGATGCTGTGGAATTATGGGCCAAAGTCTGAACCACTGAAACACGGGAATGAGAAATAAAGTTGGAATTTAAAAAAAGTCATGAAATACAAATTAAAACACCCGTCTTAGTCACGCCAAACACAGTAGAAAATTCAACACCCATGCATTTAATTTTTCTGCTTACCAAGCAGCGGCGGCATCAGATTCTTCTCGTTGATGTGTTGAAGGACTTCACTGATGTAGCCTTTGCAATTTTCTTCTTTGCGTGCAAAATAGCCAAGAGCTTGTTCCCACAAGCACACCTCAGTGTCCCCGTAGCGCTTACAAGCCTCCACAACCTTTCCATACTCCTCATTCTGCATGTGATAATGCATGATCTGCTGGTACCTGCAACGAGTATCAGCACACGCTGTGGTCAAAAGAAGTTTGTTAAAAGGCACAGTGGATAGATCTTTCAGATGTTTTAGAACGGATGGATGGTTGATCCTTCAGAGCTTTGGATGAGTAGATGGATGGATGGACGGACAGACAGACAGACAGACAGACAGAAAGTCAGAACTCACAGCTTGCCCTTTTCATACAGGTACAACACTCCTTCCTTGAAGTTGTGCATCTGGCAGAGCACCAAGGCCTTGTCGAACACAGTGTTGTCGCTTCTCAGAAGGGAGAGTGCGGCTTCCTGCAGGACCTTCTTCTTCTGCAGGAAAAACAAACACAGTGTTGTCGCTTCTCAGAAGGGAGAGTGCGGCTTCCTGCAGGACCTTCTTCTTCTGCAGGAAAAACAAACACTATCATCTGAACCGATGATAAAGATCTTGTCTTACATGAATTCTGCAGTAGGATGATCAATTCAATAGGTCTAGACTTGGATGGATGGGTTTTTTTTTTTTTTTTTTTGCTCTACTCAGGTGACCTCAAGGTTTCACCTCAGCCAGGCAATAAAAATTAAATATTTGTGCAGTAGAAAGTTAATGCCACATTCAGAATATAAAAATATTCTGACCTTGGGCTCCTGTTCATGTGCCCAGTCTTGTAGCCGAAGCTCCAGTAAAGTGTCATAAACCCCCGCCGGTGAGAGGGGATCCACCTCTATCATGTGCTCCAGGAACGCTCGCAGCTCTCTGGGGTTGTTGGCAAAGACTGGGATGAACTCTTCTGGATTGGCCTGTAATAGTGTCAAAATGTTCACATTTTAACTGTTAATGAATTCAAATGCATATAACGCTGCTTTACCTTGTTTTGAGCAGTGTGGTCCAGACTGTCCCTCTCTATGGATTCCGTTCTGGACTGATAGTCTGTGCAGAGACGCTTGAGGATGTCGGTGGAACTCTCCGGTACATGGTGCATTAAAGTTTTGCCATACCGTTTCATATTACTCTCGGCCTGTTCGAAAGGCAACCTGCCTATGTAGCGCAAGGCCTCCTGATAGTTCTAAAAAAATAAAATTTCTGGTAAAAACAAAACTAATAGGAAATAAAAATGAAACTCTATATAAACATTTTTATCTACCTACACAATATTGTGGCCTTAATTACATCAAAATATTTTAGAGTTCATAACATAAGACTAATACTTTTCACTAATTGAGCGAAACTTCTGCTTCTTAATTAGGCTAAAGAACAAGAGAGAACGAGAAAAAAAAACCTGGAGTAGAAATCGTAAAACATGTAAACATGTTTTTTAAAGACATTCAAACTACATCTCACCTTCAAATCCTCGAGCTGGATTTTCAAATACCATTCATGGTGTGCGTGCTTGTCTGCCAGGAACACAGCGTGACTGTGGTAACCAGCCTGACGAAGAACCTTGATGGCAATTTCCACATCAAAATGCACTTCACCTTCACTGCTCTAAAGATCAAAAGGCACATACAGCTTGTGTTAATGTTGAGGAACCAACTCAGATACTCTTTGCCCACCTTTATGAACTCCTCCAGCTTGGAGCTGTCCTTCAGTTTGGTGTAGCAGTTGAGCAGCAGCGTGGTGTGGTCCGCGTTAGCTAGTGACTGTCTGTGGAGGGCCTGCAGATACGCCGTAAGGTTATGAATCCTCTGTGCATCCAGAAACTTCCGGATTACATACGAGGGTTCGAGTTTTCCGATGGTGCTGGTTCCGATGGGCAGCATAAAAAGGTGAGTTATTCTGCTGAAATGTATGCTTTTATACTACTGTTATTTACAGAGACAAAAAATAGAGCAATACCGAATATACTGCTGAATTGCACCATCATGATCCCCCTTTATATAAAGATGGTCTCCATACTGCCTGAATATTTCAGACAGACCATCATTGTCCAGATGTTGACTCTTGGCCAAGTTGATGGCCATCACAAACAAGTTCTTCTTGAAAAGCATCTAAAAACAGGACAAAATGCAAAACAATTTCTACACAGTATGTTGAAGATGTTAAAAAAGGATGGATGCAACACTGATGAATATAAAAGACATATACAGTAAATGTGCGGATGAAAAACTAGATGCAGTATACATTTGAATGAACAGATAGATGGATGGATCGATGGACGAATGGATGGGCAGCCATACAAACAAATGAATGAATGGATGGATGGATGCATAGATAGGCAGCAAGGACATGAATAGATAGCAAATTCTATAAATGAAGGTAAA
Organism: Paedocypris carbunculus; assembly: GCA_028128575.1. Classification (NCBI taxonomy): domain Eukaryota; kingdom Metazoa; phylum Chordata; class Actinopteri; order Cypriniformes; genus Paedocypris; species Paedocypris carbunculus. The sequence goes on along the minus strand of SOMO01000018.1, from coordinate 2,033,409 downwards.
TTAATTTCAAATTAATTGGTAAATGAAAGACAAATTAATTGATGAAAGGATGGATGGATGAATTGACAGTGAGAAATACAACCTGATAAATGGATAGAAAAATGTATGGATAGCCAGATACTGTATACAAAATTAGACATACAAATGAATACATTTATAAATGGGCGAAAGGATGGATGGGTGAATGAACAGACAGACAAAAAAAGTACTATGGGATTCTGCTAATTTTAGCTTGACCATACCAACCTCTAATTTGGTCTGCGTATCTTTTTCTTGCAACATGTACATTGATCCATCTCTGGTTAGGACGTAGAAAGAGCCCCACTCTGCCACGACGTCTATCACATCATCAAACGTTGCGCTGTAAGCGATGAACTTGTTGTCCAGGTCATATATAGTCAGAATCTGTTTCTCAGTAGGTGAAGTCTCTCTGCTTCCATAACTGGACCTGAACAGTTCGGTTAAAAACATCTAAATAAACACTAATAAGAATTACGGCAGAGAATGACAACAGCACTAACTTGCTGGGTGACCTGCTGTTCTGTGTGAGCAGGATCAGATAGCCTCTGTGCCAGTGTGCCAGCAGCTTGTGTCCGTCAAAAGCAAAGCAAGGCCCTCTCTCGTCCGGCTGGTACAAGTACACACACTCGTCTCCGGCCACAATGAACTGCGAGTCTTGTGAGGGGTCCGTGATGGCTGAGCAGCGGAGGGCACAGCCATGCGTATCCAGCTCCAAGCGAGGATACTCTTTTACGGACAAGGTGTAGCACTGTCAGCACAAGGTGTTATGAGTATGACTATATACAGTGATAATTCACAAAATGAAAAATACAGATTGCATAGCACAGCACCTGCACTTTTTCCAACGTGGCGACAAACAAGTGCGTGACTTTGGCCGCCTGGCGAAATGCCAGGCCCGTGATTGGACAGTTGCCCTCATGAATGCTGAGCGTTTTACTGTGTCTGTCTCGAGTGATGTCACCTTTAGTCAGCACGACACTGCCGTCTGTAAAACCTGACCAGCCAAAACAGACACGTGACTGTTGCAGATAATTTACAATCAGTTTTTGTCACTCTTTAAAGTTTAATACAATAAATATCATCATATTAATATCTAAACTAACATACCAGTTAAAAGAATACATAAAAAAATAAAATAAAATTAATAAAGGGGGGGGGCATGTTATTTAAAAACAAATTCAAAAACTTGCATCAACTCTGTGTCGACAGAGTCAAGTTCCATCAACAATTGATGGAACTTGACTATGACTCACCAATGGCCATGAAATTGAGGTTTTCATGTGCACTGAGACAGGACACTTCAGTGGGTTTATTCCCAGGTATTGCTGGAAAAATCCGGGTGCACAGAGGACTGCCACTGTCTTTCTTATCAAGGTTCCACACTTTAACCTGAAAAACAACCAGTCTTTCAAAAAACTGGAAGTGTGTCCATAAATGTATGTGTGTGTGTGTGTGTGTGTGTGTGTGTGTGTGTGTGTGTGTGTGTGCGCACGCATGTATGTGAATGGCCCAGAAATGTGATTGGGTCCCCGTGAGACATTGAAAAAGCAGTTCAGAAAATGTATGTGTAGATTTTTAGAATAATTTCACCTCACACACTGACTCTTACCAGCGGATTGATTCCAGGCTCATCCTGACCCACTGACACCAGGATGTTGTGTTGTTTCAGCTGGTAAAGATGGGTCACACGCAGTTTATAAGCCTGAAAGCTGGACAGCTGCAGTGAGCGGGTCAGAAACCATATCTGTCCATCCATATGTATGTCACGTCCAAGTTAAAGAACATGGCATTGTGATTTGGGTCTGCTGGTTGAGTCATGTCAACTGGATTGTCCTTCATGCATCAATCTTCAGGCAATTCCACCTGGAACACAGAAAATCTCCACCGACACTTGAAATTTTAGCTAAATATTAAGTATTAGCTTTATATTAAATCCTTTATAAAAATCCAACAACTTTCATAGAAACCCAAGAACGCGCACTAACATCTACACAGATACATGTTTATAATACAGTTTTTTGCTGATAAATGTAAATATGTCAGCTGAAATCAAAACTGTGGCATTGTAAGGATATCTCCTAGCACAATGTGTCCTCGGCCGGTGTCGCAGGCTGATATACCAATCGGTAGTTGGAAGTTTTTCGCATGTTCCGCGGTTTCCTTCACAGTTTCTTTGTCGAAAAACACAAATCGTCTCCATTGCAAGAACGCCGCCATTTTCCAAACAATTCCTGTTATTCAAAATCATGTGACTGAAGATCACGTGACAACAGGCAGGATTTTCTTTTTACTTTGGCGTGACCTCCAACATCGATTTTATCTTTTATTCACATGACTATGAAAATGTAGTCTTAATTTAAAATATTTTAGACTTTATTGCATGATTTTAAACGCACCACAAGTTGTTTTCAGCTCAATTCGAATTAAAACACATGTAGCGGGTTATTTTTAAATTCATTTATTAAATGATATCAACGTCAACAATTATTTGCAATCTTTTAAAAAAACTGAAAGACTGTCCACATTTGACCGGAAATCGGGCTGTCTGTCAGATTTACGAATAGTTCCCGAATTTGTTTTAATCTAGTTGGTGTGTATAAAGAAGTTCCGTTAATTGTATAATGTATTTATAATAAATTGCACGCTTGACGGGACGAAAACTAGCACGTAAAAATGTGCGTGTAAATGCTATGCAGAAATGTGACTACGCCACGGAACACGACCACTTCTTGAAACAAGCAGCCAGAATATTTTAAAATATGATTTGAGTAATCAATGTATATTTAATAGTGTGAATGGACATCTTAAGTCTACCAACATAGACAGCCGTATTTTTAACGTTCAAAACTACAACTTGACGCAATTACGTCATTGTTCCGCATTTAACGTGGACCAATCGGCTTCTGGCTTCCTTACCCGACTGACCACTTGTTCGCAGCGTTGGGCACGTGGACCAATCAAAGCTTCCTATTTGAGAGCAAGTGGGTGGGACTTGCGCGTATCGCTCTCCGCGTTTTTCTATCCAAGCGGCGAGTCGCGTGGATCCAATGAGATCGCGCCGCGTTCCGGGCCCAATGTGTTAGAACAAGCCGGTTGATTGCAAGAGCGGAATCGGCGTGTTCACAGAGCATTTCTGCTTCATGTGATATCTATCACATCTGTATAGCTTTGGGCTATCAACAGCCAACACAGACACTTTTGGGTCCCGAATAGGCAGAATAGGACATTTTAAACATTTATAATCAGGTGTCAAGTGGCATTTGCTCGTCAGCTGGAATCATTATAAAACTTGATTCTGGGAAAGGTGAGTGTCGTGCCGTCACTTTTTTTTGCCGGAGACGTGTTCTAGATCACGCGGTTGTTGCATATGTTGTGCGTGTGTGTGTTTGTGTGTGTGCTAGTCGTATAGCAACGCGCTCGAGACACAAACATCTGCATTTGGTAGTGCTCCAGAACTTTAAACACAAAACGAGCCTATTTGTTTCCTGTGCATTAACCGGGAAATGACAGTTTATCACGTACGTGATGCTGAGCAGCTCACGGTACGTCATCACTGGTGTGAAGTGAACCTAGAAGTTTCCACAAGCCGCGTGTGTTCCAAGATCAGAATTTTTAAAATCAAGGTGAAAGCTCCACGGGAACTGGAATGAAAATCCACTATTTTACAGGTACAAGTCGCTGTCGAGCGTGACGTCATCGGGGTTCCGGTATCTAAACTTAACACATTATGCAGTGAAGTCCATGTGCTTTGTGTGTCTTTGTTTCAAACTGTGTGTGGACTGGAGACGAATTAAATCAGTTGTTTTTTTTTCCACTTGCGACAGACTGGGCTGGTTCTCTCCAGTTTTTATTTCATCTGTTTTTTTGTTTTCTTAACCAGTGTCCTAGCAATTTGCTTTCTATCTGGTCAATGTATTTAATAATAATAATAATAATATATTTATATGATTTAATGTACAATTCTATCAAGATTTTTAATTGGTACAGATGCTTGAGGAGTAATAATTAATATTTTATTCGTTTTAAGACCTTCAGGTTCTCCCTTTGACCCTAAAGTTCTTCTTCCTTTTACTAACTAATAGTCATCGTAAAGTTTATTAAATTTTTTACAATTAAAGTTGGTTTTGTCCAAAGGGTTCTAAATAAACAAAATCTAAACAGACCATTGTAGTGAAGTAGAAAAATTCAAAGTGGTATGTCAAATGCAGATACGATCAAGAACAAGCTGTAAACACTGGATCAACTTACAATGGATTGATTTTTATTGGTTTTGTGAATGATTGGGAATTCTATTTTCACTGCTACACTTGATTCCCTTGAAGTTCCAGATTTATGTTTTTAATCCAACAATGTTTGTGTGTCAACAATTAAATGTTTATGTCCCAGAAACATGTATACAAACAAAATGTACATAAATAGATACATATTTAGCAAAATTATTTTTAACCTGTTCATGTTTGTTTCTTTCTTTGTTTCTCGTCCTGCAGGCAGCCATGAGAGTAAAGCTGTTATTATGGTCTGTTTGTTGTGTACTTGCACTTCTGGCATCTCAAACAGGTATGTGGAATATTCATCGCACCATTAAACATCTGCGTCCAAATGGTGGTTTTTATCCTCGGATTTGCGTGTGTGTATTAAGCATTTGAACGGCTGTGGTTTGATGCAGATTCAGTGGCTGTGATGTCAGTGGACTTGGGGAGTGAATGGATGAAGATAGCGATTGTGAAACCTGGCGTGCCCATGGAGATCGTTTTAAACAAGTACGTTGCATTAGAACGTTGCATTAAAGCTCAAGTCCAATTACACCTTTTATCTTGTGTTGCTCAGAGAGTCCCGACGAAAAACCCCAGTTGCCGTGTGTTTGAAGGAAAACGAGAGACTTTTCGGAGACGGCGCTTTAGGAGTGGTATGTCAACGTTTCCTTGGAACTCTTTTTTTTTTTTT
>SOMO01000018.1:2000016-2013424 GCA_028128575.1 Paedocypris carbunculus | reverse complement strand
TTTATCTGTAAATCTGAAATCCAATCTGTCTGTGTGTAAAGTTTGTTGTGTGTAAGAATTTAAGATCATCAACTCTTCACCTCACTGTCTCCAGATATCATCAGTCTTTCAAATAATGACCAGATGAAAAGAAATCCACTATTCAAACTCTCTTTATTCATTCATATTAAATGTCATTGTTGGGACATTGGTTGAACTATGTTGCTTTGGTCTCAGGATTTCAAACACCCCCAGCACACATGCAGATGAAAAAACGTGATCATGTTAGATGTCTTCAGGTGTGTCCTCTATTATTACTAAGAAACACAAGCAGGATGAAATCACAGCAAACAAATTGGACATGGTGGCGAGCACATGGCTTGATGTCATTGCAAATGGAGATCCAATCATCAGAGAACACGGCGCTGCGGGGCGGCACGGTGACGCAGCCTAGCCTCATCAAGGAGAACTGCTATAGATGAATGTTGGAAGTTCGTTTGGAGTTTGCACATTCTCCAAATGCTTGCCTGTACTTCCTCTAGGTCTCTGTTTTCCACCCGCACTCCAAACACATGCTGGAGAATCTGAGTCTAGAAGAAGAAGAAGAAGTCTAGAAAATTACGGACGTGTGAGTGAGAGTGTGTATATGTGTCACGCTCTGTAGTTGTTCGGCAACCAATCAAGGGTGTGTGTACCGCCTTCAGGTTATGCTTGGATTTTCTCCAGCTCCCCGTGACCAAGAAATGGAAAAGAGGTCAAGAAAATGGATAGTGTGATGCAACTGTGCTGCCATGCAAAAGCATACAGTTAAAACTTGTGTTTCTGGCATCAATATTTGAAATAGAGATTTTTGATCTCCAGATTCCTGTGAGGATCTGAGCAGCTTCTTCTGTTGCTATGGTAACATCCTCAGCTCTCTGTTGTCTTTAAAACTAACCATGTTGTTCATATTGAATGTATGAAACGTTAGTGGTTATTTCTTTAACACCCAAAAAAAAGTATATGTATGGTATATGTGCGGTAATAAACAAATGCCTTCTGCTAACTGTTAAGTACCATAATACACACAATTATAGACTGTATTTATTGCGGAAATAAGCATCTACATGCGAACTAGTAAAACTCAGCAAACCGGTTACAGTGAGTTAACCAATGTTTATTGTGGTGAATGACAACGTCATGTCGAAGAAACATTTAGGCACAAGACAGTGCGAGTACAGCACAAGTTCAGCATCAGAACCAAATCCGCGCTGGTTTCGAATGATAACCAGAAACGACGACACGTGCAAACACGATCGAACGGGAACGACCTTAAGAGAGTCGGTGTCACAGGCGGAGAGCGACGGGCTCTTCCATCGCCGTGATGGTACTCGAACCTCCGTGCGGCTGTGATGGGTTTCGCTTTCCTCCAAAAAAAACCCCAATCCATTTCGGAGCTGGGGCCGCCCTCACTTGGAGCTGGTGTATTTGGTCACAGCCTTCGTGCCCTCGGACACCGCGTGCTTGGCCAGCTCTCCGGGCAGGAGAAGGCGCACGGCCGTCTGGATCTCGCGGGAAGTGATGGTGGAGCGCTTGTTGTAGTGCGCCAGGCGTGAGGCTTCACCGGCAATGCGCTCGAAGATGTCGTTTACGAACGAGTTCATTATGCCCATCGCCTTGGAAGAAATGCCAGTGTCCGGGTGGACCTGTTTCAGTACTTTATACACGTAAATGGCATAACTCTCTTTTCTAGTCTTGCGCCTTTTCTTATCCCCCTTCTTCTGGGTTTTGGTGACTGCTTTTTTAGATCCCTTTTTGGGTGCAGGGGCTGACTTTGCAGGCTCGGGCATCGTTTCAGGTCTTCACAACATCCGACTCAAGCGTGCGGACGCGTCACGCAGATGTCTGCCTCCTAATTATAGAGTGGCTATGCAAAAAGCATGAAATACAGTGACGGTTGTCATAGGTTGCTTGTCGAACGTCGTGTACGGACCATTATGGTCTGATTGGCTAGTTCGTTGAAACACCAGCCGTCCAATAAGAGACCTCATCCGGGTACAAATACCGATCCCTGCTTACATCATCAGAGAAAGCGCAGTCTGTCAGCAGCTCTGATCAAGAAGGTACGTGCCGTATAAAAACAGATCCTTTGTTGTACAAACATGTCCGGAAGAGGTAAAACCGGTGGGAAGGCCCGAGCCAAGGCCAAGTCTCGTTCGTCCAGGGCCGGACTTCAGTTTCCAGTCGGTCGCGTACACAGATTATTACGCAAAGGGAATTACGCCGAGCGCGTCGGCGCAGGAGCCCCGGTGTACTTGGCCGCTGTTCTGGAATACCTCACGGCCGAGATCCTCGAATTGGCTGGAAACGCAGCCCGAGACAATAAAAAAACCAGGATCATTCCACGTCACCTGCAGCTGGCTGTGCGCAACGACGAAGAGCTCAATAAGCTTTTAGGCGGCGTTACCATCGCCCAGGGCGGAGTTCTTCCAAACATCCAGGCAGTTCTGCTGCCCAAGAAGACCGAGAAGCCAGCCAAGAGCAAGTAGCTGGGCCTCGAGAGCACGGACATTGACTGGAACAGCTCGTTTGAGTCCAATTAATGTTATCCTCCGTTAGTTCTATTGTGTTTGAACATGGCGGCTTTGGGTTTTATTTCTGGACTATTCACCGGAACAACCATGAAGGCATCACAGCAAGAACATCTGCACCACAGCCAGAGGTTTTCGCCAGCCACACGAGTGGACTAAACCCTTCACACCTCCAGATGTGGGGATAAGGAACAGTGTTTTAATGTCTACGGGCCGATGTCGGATACGGTTTTATTGTCACTGCTTTAAATTACACATGTCCTTTACGTTTGTGGTAATGAATAAATGTCAAATGTCTGTAAATGGCATACAGAACTTTTGGGATCCATGTTTTTTTTATTATGCATTTCTGTGATTAACAATGTACGCATGTGAGACAACACGTCACATGACCACAGAAGTATCTAATATTAGTAGTATCTAATATATAAGTACCTAATATTAGTATAGTTCTAAGGCTAACTGGAACTTGATAATGGATGGCTGGTGCAATCACATTTATATTCTATACAACAGATGGTTCCGAACGAATTCGACCATACTCATCTCATTTCCACTATCCTCAACAATTGAAGAACACCAGTCAGAGCTATCAGTCAAACAGAGACCACATACACAATTGAATATTTTGCTCCAGAAGGGCGTCAATCCGAAAGTGCAATATTAATAAAATAAGTTCTTAAATAATAAAACTAGATGAGAAGGTTGCAACAGTGTCTCACTTTATTCTGCTCTGGAACATTCATTATAACACAGTATTTTAATAACTGCCTGGGTTCACTCTCGCTGCCCAAACATTTTACAAATAAAAATCTGTACATTATTTAATGTGTCAGACATTCACATACATTGCCTTTGATTGACTTTTGTCTCGTCTCAAATAAAATTTCTTCAAATAAAAAAACGTCCTTGTTCCAAGACATTGTAATTTAACAAAGAAACTGCGCGAAAAAAAAAAGTTTTAGACTGTGTGGAAATTGTAGCACCTTGGTAAGAATCGAGCGAACATGATTTATTTTCCAAACCATAATCTGCCATTGTATGTATAATGAGATAAGTGGATGTAGGAACGGGAGTACTGCTTCATGTGGCTGCGTACCCTTCTGTCTTCATGTCGTTTAGGCCCAGATCTTCATTCTGCTCAAAGGTGCGAGTGTACTTCTCAGTCTTCATCTCAGGATCCGGATCTGGAGCAAAAACGTTCTGCAAAACAGAGTCTGCATGTGAAGAACACTAAAAATACAAAGATTGAGAAGTATGAACAGGTAGACACTAACAGACAGACAGGCAGGAGAAGTAAATAAAGCAGATGCATAGGCAGACAGAGAGAGGAGAATAAACAGACAAAATATGAGCAAAAGAAATGAATAAAAAGATTTGCAGACTTGCAAACAAGACAGATGTGGATGTACGTATAAATTAGTGATGCACCAAAATGAAAATTCTTAGCCGAAGCCGAAAAAGAGGAAAGCCTGGCCAAAAACCGAAACACAGAAAGAAATTATGGCATTTATTGGTAGTACCTTTGCATTTATTGCCATGATAGTGCACTAACTTTATTAAAATCAAGGCATTGCAATTGCATAAATTAACAATGAAGTTTCAAAGAATAAATGAAACAATATGTGTTACTAATTATGCAAATATCTAATAAGCATATTGCAACAGAGTATAAAATATAATTCACTAAAATGTTTAACTTGACCCTATGTTGTACATAAACAATAATATGCATGCCTACTGGCCTGCTGAAATGTTGTAAAATTAAATGTTACTCCATTAAAAATTGCATTTAAGTTTAAAGTGCATTCAGAACAAGTGCAAAGGATACAACATTTTCTCTGGTCCTAATAATAGTATAAATAGGTTGCTGTTGAGTTTGTCATCTGACTGACATTTGAGAAAGATTTGAGACTGTATTTAAATAAGGCCAGTGGATAAAAAAATATACAGTACATCTTGCAGAAATATACAAAAGTAGCCTAAAACAAAATAGCCTACGTATTAGTATTATTAGAGGTACTTTCTTGCAGGATTTCACTGAACATATCAGACAACGAGGGTGCAACTGCTCAACTGGTGATGAGGCAGAGAGACGAGATGTTTTCTGCTCTGTCTTCGCGTCGGTTCTGTGCGCCCATCGCTGCCTGTATTATTTCTCGCGCATGCTGCTTTAACTCCTCCTCCGTATAATGCTCTTTATAACGCAGATCAAGTACAGTTACGATGAAGTGGTGAATTCGAATACGTACATTTCTGTGAATCGAGCGCGGACTACTCTTAGTTTTTACCTCGTTGTCTGCATCAACTACGTTGCTTAATAGACGCTTTAGAGCTGCGATAAAAGAAATAGCGTCAGCTACAGATGCATCAGATGAGCTGATCTCTTTAGTTTGCTGCTCAAACGGAGTAAGAAGAGAGAGAATGTTCTCTATTAAGAGCCACTGCTGTGAAGTGAATGTCGCGGGGAGCTCGTGATCTGCGCTGAGCTATGTTATGCAGCCAATGTTCGCGTGCAGCTCTCACGGTCTCTGCTTACGTCATCAACTTTCGGCCGAAAACCGAAAATGCACTTTTTGGCCATTTGCGGCCGAAAATTTTCGGTGGCCGAATATTCGGTGCATCCCTAGTATAAAAAAAGTGAAAACTATTTGGAACCATAAAAAGCATTAACAGATTGAAGGATGAACAGACTGACATTTAGAAGTAACAGATTAAAAAATGGATGGATGGATGGATGAATGACAGGACAGGCAAATAAGCGTGTATAATAGAATGATGTGACTTTAACTCATTTACCTGGAGATAACTATTTCCAGCAGGATCATCCAGGATGACGTGAACATCCATCTCTCCCGCCATAATCTGAAAAACACCGGAAGCATGAAATGACGAGGCTGAATTTCGTCTCACGTTAAATACGAAAACTTCCCGCTAATGAAGAACATTCTGCCTGAGATATACGTTTCTTCACGCACATATCATTTGATAGACACAATAAACCTAAAACATTCACCTAAAACAGTAATGCTCTTCATAAGCAATGAACACAAACCCTGTCAATCTTTTGTCCAAAGAGCTCCAGTTTCTCGGCCCGGTCCGCTACAGAGCTGTCTCCACACAGGAAAGGGTTTTTCAGAACAACCTGGGACATAAACGTACACATGGCATCAATTAAAAACTCCCAGAAAATCCCAGAAGACTATTTTCTCACACCAGCTCCTTGATGTCCTTCAGAAGACCTTCTAAAGTGGTGAACTTTCCTCCGAGAGCCGCCATGCCCAGCTCAAACTCCAGCTCTGGGATCTCCACGCTGCACGTCTCGGACTGCGTCACACACTGATCAGCACAGGCCTTGCGTTTTGAGTGTGAGAGGAACCCACCTTCAGCAGGTCTCTGGACATGTCTGAAGCGTCTGTGAGATGAAGAGTTATTCTGGTTCCCAGCTCTTCTGTGGCACCACCTGATTTCACCTGATTTTAGAAACTATTGTCACGATCTGAGTCTTGTAAAATGAGGTCTGATCCAGTACAGATTCAGAATTAGACTAAATAAGAATTAATTAATGGCATCATCTGCCAAAATGGGCTTTAATCAACACCAATCCTGAAACTGAAAATCAGATTGAGACGTCGCAATTAGAAACTACTGCCATTTTAAATACAACAGGAACGAGGACTGTTCTTCTCACCTCATTGGTCCGATGTCCACAGCTATCACAGTTAGTGGCCATTATAATAACTTCCTTAAAGTGTGGAATTTCTGCGTTTAGTCAAGGGAACTTCTGACAGAACGAGCTACTGCAGTGAACTATCGTAAACGACCAGGAAGAAAGTGTTGGGAAGGATACGAACAAGCTTCATGTTTGTGTTGGCTGGAGCATTGCATTCTGGACAGTTTGTGTTGAACACCAGCACTTCGTCTCTCATATTGTCTACATCGTTGCCTGGTTTGTCCTCCTTTACCTCGTCTGCAACCTGAAAATAGAACAAAAAGAGAGTGAGGGGGAACGGAAGAGAGATAGAGGTAGAGGTATAAAGAGAAGAGCGACAAAAGAAACTGAGGGAAAAAAAATTTTGTTTTCTCCAAGAGGTAGACAGACAATGAAACAGTGGGGCAAAGAATAAGAGGGAAGGAGAGGGATTAGGGAAAAGAAAAAGGAGAGATGGTCAGAGAGATAAAAAAAAAAAACAATATGGGTGCGATAGAAAAATGATGGGGAATAATATTTAAGATGTGCTAGGTTAAGAGTGAACCAGTCGTCACCTCTAACCCTAAAGCAGCGTTGTGCTGAGATGTCCTGCTGTAGTGCGTGACCGACAGAGATGCGTCCTTCTGAGGAGCACAGGGGTTCTCCACAAAGCTGTTCCCTGACGGATCATCCACAATCTGCACAACAACAGATCCAAAGCTGAGTTTCCAGCAGAAAGTCTTGAAAAGCTCCAGCTGGGTTACTCACGAGCGTGAACTCCTGTTCCACATCCTTCAGCTTGATCAACCTCTGAATGAAGGCCTCTATCTTCTCTGCAATGGCTGGATCAGCGGCCTGTCAAAGTGATTTTTTACTGCATTACTGCATCTTCAGAAATGAAACCACAACCTTGGAATCTCCAAGTTTTGCCACAGTCACATACCTTTCGAATTGGCTGGTCTTGTTCCAAACCGGCCACCGCTCGATCCAACAGGCCCTCGATGGTCGACAAAGCTGATCACCCCAGAAAACACACACACACACACACACACACACACACACACACAAAAAGCTGAATGAAAGTCTAACAGTCAACTGCTGAACAAAGAGATTTTGTTTCTGGACCAAAAGGTGCATATAACAAAATGTAACTTTTACACAAAAACAACATATTTGCTAATTTCATAGACATTCTCATAGAGACACAACACACTTACAGCCCTTTTGTGTGAAAGCAGGTATTTCAAATTCCAGATGTGGAATTCTGACGGAAGCGCTGTCGGACTTCACCACCTCGCGATTCAGGTCCTAGGAGTGGAAATATGAGGCGTGGGCGTGGACAAAAATGCAGAGTGGACCCAGAGCGCGGAAAATTGACAATATATGTCATCTTAGAGAGGAAAACATTTGTTGGCAATTTAAGAAATGTGTTAAAATTTGAGAAGAGGAGGATGGCGTCCATCAAATTAAAACTGTAGTAAAGTGAGTGAGATTGTCATGATGGCAAGCCATATCAAAATTGTACTCTGCATATAACCAATCCAGTGAACTGCACATACACACAGACATTTAGTTTGAAATTGAAACACAATTTAAGAAGAATTTACTGGTAAATGATCAAGAAACCACCTGGCATTACGAATGTTCTGCGATCTGCCCTATTTTAATGCAAAGAGTCTTTCAAGTGCCAGCCAATGCAGATCCACTAACTACAAGCCCCTCCCTCGCATCTAAACTCCTCCTTTTTTCCATTTCCATCAGCATCTTCTATTCAATAAGACCCCACCTCTCCAAGTACGTACAGAAAATTCACGAAGCATTCACATTATGGCATGTTTGTGTAAGTGTTTCTGTATTTAATGACGTTTTAATACAACTATCCAGATATGCGGTTGGGGCTCTTTCCTACCTCTCTGGTCTTCACCTGCAGGCTAAAGACGACCCCCTGCTCCTGTATCCGTCCGGCGGACTGGATCTCGGTGTTGGTCCAGTCGCAGTGTGAGCACGTGAAGGAGCTGATGATGATTTCTTTAAAAAACGGGATCTTGGTGAGCAGAAGGCGAGTGGTTCCCTGCAAGACACATGAAATAATTCACACTCAACGTGACATTTATTACGAATTGACCGCTGTATTTACATTTTCGTAACAGTTCATGCACAAGCTCTCGATCACTGTTGGCTGAACGTCTTCGTCTTCTGCGTCTATGTCTTTAAACACGCCACCACGGACGCGCTCCTGGTCAATGACCGACATCTGGCAAAGCAGCGTAAAAGCGTTAAAGTCGCCGCTGTGGCATTCGTTATTAACGCCCCGCGTCCTGCTGGAACTTTCTAGATCTCACACGCGTTTGCACGCCCTCGTGCGTTAGAACCACTTCCGCTGTGTAGGTCAAGTTCGATCCACGTTTCAAAATAAAAGTTTCCGTGCTCAAGGCATAGTGCGTAATTCTTAATTGTAAACAATTTGAGTTAATATATCGTGATCAGCAAGCCAAGAGCTAAGGAGCATATAAAAAAGAATCTGTTACTCGATAGAGAAAAAAATAAATGTGTGTGTGTGTGTGTGTGTGTGTGTGTGTGTGTGTGTGTGTGTGTGTGTAATCATAATTTATTCATATATACATATTTATATTAAATCTGTATATATGAATATATAAATATAAAATATAGCGGTGTATTAATATAAAACATTTAACTATAACAACATATTGTTACAATATATGAATATATTATTAATAAAATGTTCAACTAATAATAAAAGTAAATAATAATAATAATTACATCACTTATCTGGGAATAAGACACTGTCTGTTGTAAATGTGAGTGTGTGTTTATATGTGATTTTCAAGTCACATATAAGTTACATTTTCTAGAATAATTCATATAAATTCTATTTTTAAATATTGCTCTTTCCTAAGCATTAGCTGCTGTTCTGCTTTTTGTAAATGTTGATTGGACATCAAAATGAGGAACATTGAAAAATCAGTCTGGTGGTTTGAGTGGCCAGTGGGTGGTGAGATTCTGTGACATTTTTCCCTCAGAAGCCCCACAAGGACTTTCCTGTTTATGAGCAGAGCTTTCGGTTTTTTGTGAGAGTGATGACACTTGTGATGCAGTAAGTTCAACCTAAAAATATTTCAGATTTGAAAATATGACATTTTTTTCCTCAATTGTGTGCTATAAAAAAAGACACGCATTTATATCATAGTGTGGTCCCACAATTAACTTACAGACAAAACACTTCTTTCCCTTCTCCCTCACCCACCATCAAAACCTTTTGTTAAGCTTTAGTTAAGCTTAACCTTTGTTAAGAGGGGTAACGTGCACTTTGAGACAGTTAAAACTGTGAAAAGCGCCCTACAAACACTCATATTATTATTATTATTATGTATTATTATTATTAACTGAAGCTTAGTTTTAACCTCAGCCTTAGCATCTTCACCCTCTACCATGCTTTCAAAGGTGTGCAGTCCAGGCATAGGTCTCGTCAACATTTAAGTATACAAACCTACCAATTGATGTCCCACTTTGACCTTAATTAGGGTTTGGTTCAGTAAGTCTTAACAAAAGTCTTAACAAATTTTCTCAAATCTTAAGCTTTTGCCATTTTAATCAGATTAAGAAGTGAATGAACATTTAAAGTAAATATAAAACATTGTCCTCAAATGCTCTAAGGTTTTGAAATCATAAACAGACATTAAAACCAAAAATCCCTTTTAATTTGTCCTTCTGGTAGGAAAGTTCTAAAAACATCACTGAACACGCTGAAGTGCTAAAGATACCACTATCTGGACAAAATGCCCCTGAAACTTCACCCACGGAGCCCGTGCGGGGAAAGACCATGACGGCTGATGATGTCACTATAGCCTCTGTAGTAAAAACAGCGGATGGAGGAAGTGAGCTTCAGTGTTCTCCAACAGAAGCAGCATGAAGCTCGAGAGGAACTTCCTGATTCTCACTCTGCTGCTGATGGTTGCAGGTGAGTTTGCTGTTTACTGTTGCTGTTGCTTGACACCCTGGCGTATTTGGTTTCACCTGCTTTGGATGAGGAAAAGGGCTAGAGAAGATAGTGTTATAAAGTGCTATTGTTATGATTTATCATTACGAATTTTGTGTACGGTATGTAGAAAAATATATTTGACTGTAACCTCAGTTCTAATATTTACTCGGGTAGTTATTTAATATTCACAATATGAGCNTCTAGCACTGCGTCTGGTACAAGACTGATGCTCGACACTGTTTCCTGTGAGAGCACACGCTCTCTGTTCTGTCTGCAAGATCAAACCGCTTGAGCAAGTAAAGACCACTTTTCCTCCGCTGCCCCCTCTCACTTTCAGCCACAGGTCTAAACCCGGGCTGCAGCTACACAAATGAGTCAGAGCGGCGGGTCTCAGCCTTCGGATCAACCTACTGATCTTCCATCCACCTGCTTCTCTCACAGACTGTCTTGTCACTTTGCAAAAACACAGTTTTTCTATGCCTATATGTATTTGTGTTTTTACAGGAATTACAGACTGTTGGGAAGTCACACATGTTACACTTCCAGAAGGAGGAACTTTGGTTTTGAGATGTCCTCGTGAGAATCCGGACAACAGCATGGAGTGGAGGGATCCACATGACCGTATTTTATTCTTCAACAACCTCAAAGGTGAAGCTTGATGCCCTGACGCATGACCTTCCTCTTAGCCGTTTGTTCTAAATCAGACGCTTCTTTGCTGTTAAATCCCGCAGCTATGAGAAACTCGAGAACTAGCTTTGACACATTAAGCCACCTGGAATTTACCATCCTACTGTCCAGAGTGACCTTCAGAGATGAAGGCAACTACACCTGCCGGGAATATAACGACAAAATAAGGAGGAAAATATTCAACGTTAACGTTATAGGTAAGAATGAACGTGTTAAACGTGTGGAAAGCATTATTAACTTTGATTTCAAACCTGCACAGGCAGGCCAAAAATACAAAAGACAATGCGTGAAAATGACATCATTGTCAGATGCACATCAGCTGCCAGTGAGGTCTCACCGCCGGAACTGTCCTGGCAGATGGGTGACAGTGGGATTGAGATTGAAGGTAAGAGTACCAGAAGTGCCGAGTGGGTGGACGTGTTGTCCGTCAGGCAAAAACACTCCCTTGTGTTTCCCTTCATGATCTCAGATCACACCTAACTCCTACTCAAACATTTATTATTTTAATTTAGAAGTTGTGTTTACCTCAAAGTTAAATATTTTTCTGCGTGTTTTTTTATGATTTAGTTTACTCAAATTTCACTGAACTTTTTCAGTTCAATCATTACTTGTTCAAATTAAATATTAAAATTTGAAAAAAAAAAAGTTAATTTATTTGTCTTAATATTATCCAATCAAGAATGGAACTGAAGTTTCTATTTACATAAGTATTGAAGTAGATCATTAGAATTTGACTGCAATTGCTTGCTTAAATGTAACTTACTAATTTAAGTGTTTATGTAACTTAAGTGTAAATATCTAATATAGATTGTTCTCGTCCTCGCAGCTTCATCAAACACCATAAGGGAAGGAAAATCCAAGCGCTCATACGTTGTGAGCGTCTTAAAACTCAGAAGCCACGTTAGGAAAGCTACGCTGAAGTGCCTGGCCAAGCACCAAGCCTTCTCCCAGATCCTGGAGGATTTCATCACCATCAAAAATAACAGTAAGAAAAGAAGCTTTCTGCCCTCAGCCCGCATGACGTCAGATGTTTGGCCCGATTTAACCTTACGCTTTGCTCCGTCCTGCATGTGATCAGTGAGAGGACTGTTTTGCCATAAATGACATTAGCAAAAATAAGAAAGAGGAACCGAGAGGTTTGGGGAATTTGTTTGGCTACTGTGAAGAAGTGTCTTATTTAAGAGAATTGACATTAATGTGATTAGTCATGTCACATGTGATATCAGGGAATTCATCATTACCCAAAAAAAGGGTCCGGTTGTATTGAATATCATATACACGTATATCCAATATTTCAGATTCTTCGAGTCTGAGTGACAAAGTCACAACAATGAAATGTGTGTGTTTCTCACAGCTATCAAAGCATCCACAACAAAAAACTACAGTAAAACAAAGCAATTTACCACCGTAGCAGTCACGGCCAACACTTCGCCGTCAGGGCCTGCAAGCACAGGTAAGCCTTTTAAAAATCACATACTGAACTTCAAATGTTCTCAGATAAATTCTTGTAAAGTTCTAATACTGTTGCAACTGTGAAATTTCCTCTTGTGGGGACAAATAAAGGACTTTCAATTTAACTTTCAATAAATGTTCCCTCCTTGTTGTTTTGTGGAGTGTGTCTTTTTGGGGAATGTTCTTTTATGATGACGATCAGGCGATGGGTTAAGGTGCACTACTTTTTTTATAATTTTATATTTATACCACACTCTACATGTACCGTTTTGTATTTTTTTTACAAATGTTTTAATTCTGTTTTGTATCCATTTTTATGTTTTAATTCTCGAGAAGTCAATAATATTGTACTCATACTACAGTAGATGAGTAGATGTAGATGAGATGTGAAGCTCATCTGCCCCCTGCTGGTGTTGTCTGTTATGACTGCTACTTGTTTTATCTACTGGTTTTGCTATTGTTTTGTTTTTATTATTTTTATTACTTGTTACCTGTTAATCCCTTTTTTAACTGTTTATCAGTCATGTTTCTTTTTCAATATAT
Source organism: Paedocypris carbunculus (assembly GCA_028128575.1). Classification (NCBI taxonomy): domain Eukaryota; kingdom Metazoa; phylum Chordata; class Actinopteri; order Cypriniformes; genus Paedocypris; species Paedocypris carbunculus. The sequence goes on along the minus strand of SOMO01000018.1, from coordinate 2,000,502 downwards.
TGTCTTAAATCAATTCTTCTTTATCCGTGACATTATCTGTGAAAAGTGCAATATTATAAAAATAAAAATGTTTTAATGTACACACCATGTTGAATATTTTGTCTGACTACAGCACAGACAGAACTGCCATCAGTTTCAGGACATTCTCAAGCACTTCCAGCAAGAGAAAGCACAACTTTAAATGGTATGTTTCATCTAATGCAGATAAAATCATGGACATTTTGTTGTATTTCATATTTTAACTATTGTTATATATTTGTTATTTTTCTGGCATTAGATGAATATTTCAATGGCACAGATGTCAATTTAACAAGTAAGTTTTCATCATATAAGCTTCAGAAGATTATTGTTGTTTATAGATTATAGTAAAACATTTACTAAACTAATTTCTTTGCTTTTCAGCAAAAAACACATTGTCCAATGCAACAGAAGCTGCTTTAGACAAAAACAGTACTGTCCCAGGTGTGTGGGTGTGTGTGTGTGTGT
>SOMO01000018.1:1976881-1989680 GCA_028128575.1 Paedocypris carbunculus | reverse complement strand
TAATAAATTAATACAGTATTGATAAAAGAAAACTATTAAGTTAATAATTTAAATTATATTTAAAATGCAATTTTATTTCCATTTGTGTTTTACTTTTCTAAAGATCGTAAATAATATAAATTAACACCTATTATTAATTTACATAATATTAAATGAATAATAAGTCCTCATAATAGTCCTAAAGTCCTAATTAATTGTATTTGATTATTTTCATTTTATTGTACGCATTTTTAATATTATTTAAATTATAACCTGTCTCTCTGTACTGTATCTGTACCTGTCTGTCTGTCTGTCTGTCTGTCTGTCCGATTGTCTACCCACAAATTATACTTTTTTAAATTTAATATTACATTCATGCAATTAAGCATGCAATTATATGTCTGTATCTGCCTGCAAAGCACACACACACACACACACACACACACACTTGGATTACATTTTGGAGGCAATTATTCTTGATTTAAATATGGAAGCCCGGCACAAGATCACACGCTCAAACTGGCTCTCACACTAAAGGGGCTTTGACAACACACAAAAACTCCCGGAAATGCTTTTCCCACTTGGTGGAAGTTTTTGTCATTTGCTTACAAGAAGAGAGCGCGAGACCTCCGGCCGTCCTTTTCGTTATGCAGCTAAGCACCGGCTCATAAATCTGATGCATACCGTTTCACTTTCCCCCTTCTGAGTGTTTTCCTTCAAAGGAGATAGAAAGCTCCTCACATCCCATCAGTCTCCGCCATCATTACCGGGGCTGGCTTGAGCGCCCGCTCGGACTTTTAAAAAGCCACTGTTTGCGCTTTGACAAACCCCTAACGCCCGATAATTAGCCGTGTTATTAAATGTACACAATCTCATAATGCACCAACTTCCTAGCAGCGTGTGGGAGTGATGATGAGCTCCAGCAGAAACCCCTTTGATAAAGACAGAAGTAGCAGAGCAATCTTCCAGCATTGCACTCAGCCCCAATCCCTCGTCATCCCCCAGACCCTCACTTCAAAGCCGGGAACATAATGTACAATCTCTTAATAGCTCTAGACCACGGCTCCGCGGCTCTCTGCCACCGTATACCCTACCTCAGTGTAAACACCTAATCAAGATTGCCTGGGCGGTCACAATAGCAACCAAATGCAATTCAAGAATTGCGGCCCTTTGAAGTCTTCATTGCAAAAGCTGTGTTTCCCGGTTTTGAGGAAAATGGCAAGCTCCGATCGCCTGACTTTGTTGTACCACGTCTCGCCCCAAGAGGCAATTACGGGCCCCAATTTAACAGAATAGATGTTACGCAGCTTATGAAGCTCGAAATGCAATTTTGTTTGATCATTTCCTCAATTTGATTGAGATTATTAAAATGGCGGACAAAAGGCGGCGGTCGTGGACGGGGCAGGGGTTGCGGCCTGCTGGGGCTGAGGGGACGTGAAGGGCAGGTCTGTGATGTCTGATACTCGCGCGCCCACCTGTTACGCTGCCATGCTGCAGAATCATCGGCGGCTGCGGAAAATCCGCCTCATGCATGAGCTTCCGCCATAGAAAACAATTTGCAGAGCTATGTTGGTGTGTAAATTCAGAATCAGAGTCAGGGTCCCACAATAAGAAATACAAAATAGAATTACAACATGTGATGTGTGGAGCAGTCGACATTGACATGTTTGATGTGTCAGTTAAATTTAAATTTATGATTTATTCTGTACTTTTACCGGCCCAAAAACTTTACAATTATCTCATATATGAACAAACACTGTGTCTTCAACACTTCAAATTGTCATTATGCAAAAAGTCGAATGAGGATTTATAATAACAGCTGAATAAAAGCCGAGCCGAGAGAGAGGGTTTTTTTTACATGGCCACTGTCGCATATATGCTTGCTCTCTGGTCATAGTCATAGCATTATCTTCACACAAAGAACACATGAATAAAATGCATCAATCTTTTTTACATTTTTGCACATGCGCATTGACACAGTTGTAACTGTGAAAAATGCCCTACAAACACTTAAACTTGAAATTGAATATACTGTACTGTATAAGGAAGAAAAGGAAGAAAGTGAGGTGACGGCAATATGGCCACTAGGGACCATACTGAATTGGTGCTCTGCATTTAACCCATCCCTGAAAGTGCACACACACAGTGAAGTGAACACACACTACCTGGAGCAGTGGGCAGTGTCTTGCCCAAGGACACTTCGTTGCAGAACCAGTGATAGAGGGGATTCGAACCTGCAACCTCTCGGACACCAGTCCATGTCCCCTACCACTGGACCACAACCCCCCACGTATATTTCCTGAAGCCACGAGAAATTTCGTGTTGGGTAGCGCAGATCACGCGTTTTAGAGCGATTTAATCACGGGTCGTGTTATCCAACAAAACGTAGAACACAAAAAACGTCCACATTAGGATGGATTGTGTTCAGACTTTTGGTTCGGCCCCTGCGGTTTGTGGCCCCCCAAAGAAAATAAACGCCCACCCTTGGTTTAAGCGTCAGACGTCTCCTTCCAAAAGATTAGCACTTGAAGCCAGAGGTTCTTTGCTTGTCAGCTGAGAGGGAGCAGCATGGCGGCCTGTTTATTGATGGATATGTTACAACTCAATCCACTCACTGCTGCATGTGCCTGTTTGACCTTCCTCTATTCACGCTTGCAGAATTAGCCGCATGCATTCAGGGACGCCGCGAGCTGTCAATACCATCGATCGGCCAGAATGGTCCTCAGCGGCCAAAGTGACTGAAAGTTTACTAAATGATTTTCATTACAGCATTAGCTGCAGATATTCTGCCTCTGAACGGCTACATTAGGAAAAATTGAGAGAGTGCACCGATGTAACGTGAAAGTATCCAGACACTTATCTTCAAACTGCTCTGCGCCAATCGTTTTATAGAGAATCAATAGACTTTCAGAACACTCAGACTCATAAATGTGGGTCAGCTGAGAGAAGCTTCAGCGAGTAATCAGGGATGAAAAGTTGATCATTAGGGAAGAACACGAAGTTGTTTTGCCAGACACTCAGGGCTGAATTGCTGTGTCTTCAATGATTTTTTTTACACACCAACACTTTCAGAGACGGAGGACTTTTCACTCAGAATTACTGCTTGAGCTCATTTATCGTCACAGATATCTCTATTTTGTGGTATTTAGTACTTTTCACTCTTATGATTGCTTTAACTAAAAAACGTTTTTCACAGTCCTACACTTTTGACAACCCTTCGACTCTGACTATGACCAGTGAGCAAGCTGTGGCTAGGAAACAAAAACTGTGAGAGAGAAAATTCAACCTAGGAGAGCCAGCCCACTGATATCAGTCTCCTGTGGCATTCTAACATTTCAAAGACCTTTGGTTGATGGTGGTCCGGAAGACTGAACGAAAGCCGTCTCTCTCTGAGTGGTCTTGAAGGGAACCCTCTCATGAGTAACAAAACAACGCCAATCCTTGAGTAAAGTCCGTGAGTGATGCCATCTTCATCACGGACGCTCCAGAAATGACGCCATGCCTCATCCGAGCAGTGGAGATTCCTCAGTGGAGAAAACCTCAAGAAGAGAGTAAAATAGAAAAGGTCATTAGCTTATGTGAAGTTTGTAATAAATTTAATTGCAAATTTTGTACACCAAGTTGGATTGTGTGTTTCGGTTCTGGGGATCTGGTTTAACCTTTTCTATACATATGTTCTAAAGTTGTGCAACATTTATATGATTTATTTTTTTTGTTTAAATATGGGTTTCCTGTCAAGGCTTAATTTACTTTGTTTTGAATTTATTTTGAATTGCATTAGTAAGCAAGCTTTTTACGTTTTTTATTTATTTATAGGTAATATTAAATTATAGGACATTATAGGCAACCGCTGAGTTTGTCTGAAGAGAGAGAATAGATAAACCATTTTAAATTTAAAGTGTAATTTGGAGAATTTTGAAATGTATACAGTATTTAACAGGTAACCCGGCCAACCAACCACTTTGACATTTTTTCAAGCAACTCAAGTTCAAGTTTAAGTTGGTTTTTATTTGTCATTCTGCTACATGCTTAGACAAGTAGTAGAACGAAATGTTGTGTCTTGCAGGACCAAGGTGCTACATTGGATTGCTTAAATTGGATTGTGCAGAGGATATTTTTTTGTACATGAGACATTTCGTAAACATAACATTTTGTAAACATTTTTAGTGCAAATAGATTTTTGTATAAAGTGACTGGTGTGCATATAGTGGGTTGGGTGAATGCGTTATCACAGGTGGTTTGTATAGTGCACTCGCCTGTGAGTAGTGAGTAGACTGTGAGTAGACAACTGTCCTGTTCCTTCTTCTCAGCCCAGGCAAACCCTTCACCGGACCGCCGGTGCATCGCAGCCGTGGTGCGAAGATGCCGTTGGAGATCCTGAGCTGCTCTGGCTGCAAAAGTCACAAAGACTGAAGGTAAACCCCTTACTTTTGCTCTCTTTATGGAGTCCATCCATCTCTACCCGTGCAGACGCAGGTGTGGCTGCTTGTCACCATCCATTGCCCTAATGCATAACAGTCTGCAAGGGCTTCCTCTCAAGATGAAAATGTCTGCACAGTGGGCACACTGTCACCCGGGATTTCATTTCTGCGGGAACGAACGCAATTTCTGATAGAGTTGTTCAGGCACAATGGAGCCTGTGAAATGTCTTGAAAAGGAGCCTGTGCTGAGGAAAGCGGGGGAATGGAGAAGCATCATTATTTTGAGCACTTGAACGGTCACCTTAATGCTGGCAAGCAGAGGAGTGTAAATATTTTCCCATTAAGAATGGTGCAAGCTGGTGTTGGCTAAATCAGAAGCATTATATGCTGAGGCACAGCCCCAGACCCCACAAGAATAATACCCAGCGGCCCCCTGTGCGTGCCAGGCTCACCACAAGGAGACATTATAGAGATTTTCCAGCCTGTTTCCCCCTCGTGGCCATGACAGTAGCTATGTTACAGCGCGCCTCATTGTCTTGCTATTTAAATGGCTTTGTTTTGGAGTGGCAGAACTTTTAGAATAAGATAGAATTTTTATTATCTTGAGAAATTATGGCTTATGAAAAGGCTTTAAGACATTTGAATATCTATGTCAGCATATTTAAAGGTCTACTGACTTGTTAGTGTCTATTGAAAATGTGTTAGGCGTACATTAAGACCCAGATCACTCTTTTTGGATTCCTGGTCCTATCTAGAATTTTTTGTCCAGATTTGATACTTTGACAAACGCACTCGTTCTCTCACAATTACACATCTATCAGGTAACAACATTGATGATTATTTATTGTTGGACTTGCTAATGAAGAGTATATTTCGATGTAAATTAGCTTATCTGTAGAACTGTACCAAATTTCAAAATTGTAATGCTTTTTCAATCATGAGTCAAAATCAAACTGAGAATCACCTTCAATCATGATTATTAGATATTATTTTAATTTTCATTCCATATTGGAAACTGAAATCTGCTTAATATTTTTATTCTCATTCAAGCAGGCACATAAAGAGAGGAAGGCACCAAACAGGAGAAAGAGATCCTTCACTCAGCCAGCTCTGCTCAAGCCCCCGGCTGTGGAAGCAAAATCTCCTTCTGGAACTCAGCAGAACTCCCACACGGACAAACTCTGCAGCGCCGACCCACCTATGCAGGCCTTCAGCGTAAACACACCGCCACAATCCCATGATCCTCCAGTGCACCTCCAGTCTGGACGACCAACTTATTCTCAAGCCCCCACCACTGTGAACCTTAATATAAACCTCCAAACGCCTGCCGGTCCGGCACAGACCCAAGATTACACACAGCAGGAGAGGGTCATGAACCTCGTTTCTCAAGCTCTTGGGTTGGAACGAGGGACAGATAATCCGTTACTCAGCACTTTTGAAAATGCATTTATCAAGAATGGTTTCGGGTAAGTTTGTTGACTTGTGTGTACATTGTTTTGTACATTTTTGTACAAGTTTTTTCTTTTTAAATTTTAAACCATTTTGTATACATACAGATTATTTTTTTGTCCTGTATGGAGACAAAAAAGGGTAGAAAATTGTTTGTTTGTTTGTTTGTTTATTCATTAGCCAATCAGATCTTTGTAAGGATGGTCCCAAGATGTCATATGCAAGAATTTAACAACATGACAATTAAAATCGCCTTTATTCAAATACAAACAAACACACTCAAGAAACCTAAGTGGCAATATTTATGGGAAACATACAATGTTAAGAATGTCATTAATAATAAAATGACTAATTCTGCCATTGATGCATGCAGCTAATTATTTACATGTCATTAATGCCATACTCCGAAGGATAAGTAGAATATTTTACCATCTCAAATAAATCACAAGCTTCATATATAATCATAGTTGACTCCAATAATGTGCACATAATATTTCCCCAGTGTGTGTAATATGATTTATTATTCCTGCAGGGTTCCAGCGAATAAATTACCCACGTTTCCTAATGCAGAGGTTGGCTACTATCGGGTAAAGCCCTGGCAAACACATCTCGCCAACACGGTGCTGCCCCCTATAGCCAAAGCCAATGCCCGAGTCTCGGAGAGAACTGAGACACAGCCCAATCTGGTCCAGGCGGGTTCTGGTGGTCTCTACTCCCAGATAGAGCAACGCAGGCGGATGAAGAATAAGTCCAGTTATAAGGTGGGTAACTATATATTTGATCTATTCAAACTACAACACACACACACACACACACACACACACAAACAAACAAACACTAAAACGGCTTTCTCTCAAACCATGATCCGATCTGTATAATTTCTTTTGTCGGACAACCCAGAGTACAACCAAAATAAGCTGTTACTTTTTGTTTGTTTGTTTGTTTGGTCCTGCACTTCATTGCCTGATGCTGCGACAAGCTTTCCATTATAATTCAAATCTGTGCGGCCCACAATTGTTCCAATAATTAGCCATAGAGTGAAACAAATTGAGTAATGACTCAAACATTCTCTTTATGGTTCCTAAGCATCTTTATGTTGCCATGACAGTATCTCAATGGAGCCTGTTGCAGATGGAGCGATTATAGTGGGGGGCCGATCCAGGCGGCAGGTTAATTGTATAAGTAATTGAAGACACTCTTAATTGCGATGAGATGATGATATAAGGCGAGGTCGCCGAGACGACATTGAGAAGCTTTGGAGGTGAAGGCGATTAAGCTGCAGCCCGTCTGTGCCGAGCCGGGTCGGTAAGATGGTGATTTGCATTTAATGATGGTCTCTTTGTCCTCCAGCACCTTGCAGGGAAGACCCTCTCTCCGGAGCCACACACTCATCTGCTGCGCGCGGTGGTCTCCAGTGCTGAGAATGTGTTGGGCTATCAATTCCACAAGAAAATAACTGTTGACTTAAAGATGAGGACATTTTTCCTCAGTTCGCTGTGATGAAGGGTCTTTATGTCATGAATCATCCACTTGATGCTGCGGTTTTCATAGCATAAGTCTGATGTCCTGGAGGGGCTTGAGCTCTGCGCTTCACTGTGCCCGCCATCGTGTCTCGTAGGATTATGGGATGCGTTTGTAAATCAGCTGGGGTGGCCGCGCTTGGGGGAAGTGGATCAGAGCGGAAAACTGCTATCCTGCAGGGTCCGTGACCAATCGTTAGATCCCGAGGGTCCGAAGGAGCCGGACTGATCAGCTCTGATTAGAGCTTTTGTTCGGGAGAAGCTTTGGCAATGTTGCATGAATGAAGCAGAGACATCCAGAACAGATTAGCTGTGTAATACCTGCAGCAAGTTTCTGCCACTCTTTCACTCGGTCGAGCAGGACGTAGTTCTGCTCATGCCATTTAGATCTTTCTCTGTTACTGTGCTTAAAGGACATTGGGTTGTACTACAGCTTACTCCATTTCTGGGTCACAATCTCTGCGGCCAATCTCAGCAACTCTGGACTCGAGGCGGGATATGCATAAATATAAATGTTTAATGGAAATATAGAGTTTGTTTTTCCAAGTAAATTTCATCACATCCATCTCTTAAGCTTTTTATTTACATTTGAATTTTCTCAACCTTTGTGTTGAACCAAAAGTTGAATAGAGAAATCCAGTCAGTCTCTGACCAGTCTTTTATTTTGTGATCAGGAAAATGAGCTGTAAAGTACTCAATGTTTAAGATATGCAATACTTTTATAACAAAAAGTTGAAAAATGCAATTTTTACACTTCTTCTAAACAAATAGAAATGTGCATTTTATGAGGTGTAACTCTTTAAACTTAAAAAGAAAAAAAAAACTAAGTTGATTTGACAAATCCCTTTTGAATTTTTCAGCAATATAGACACAACGTTCTTCAGGTTTTTCCTTGTCACATTGAAACTGATTTCCATGTCTGGAAAATTCTCTCTACAGGTTTACACGCTGAAAGAATATAAAATCCTGAAGCAGGAGGTGAAACTCGGGGGTCTCGGACCAACAAACACTGTACCAGAAGCTGTGGTAAATACTCACTTCAGACTTATAAAAGACTTAAGCTTCGGACAATATTGATAATCAGTGTTGTTTAAGCCTAATAATGTTACGGCGAGAAACTCAATGGATAATTGCAGCTCTCCTTCCTGAATATTGATTTAGCTAATCCCTAATTGCTATGTCCATTTGTCGAGTGTGGCCGTGTCTCAATAACCCGCTCTTTTCATTTTCTCATGAATTTAAAAGACTTCTAGTTCTGGACTCAATGGAAATGGACAAACTCATGTAATGAGCAGAGCACTTCATGTTTCCAGCTCGGTTATGTCAGATGTGTGTGGGTTTGTCTGGGAGAGAGGTGTTAACACTAACTCCCCAGCTCTTGTGCTTTTTATTTGAATTTGTTTGCTGCTATTGAGCAGCGTCATGGAGGAGGCACAAAGAAGCCGAGGGGACTTAAGCGAGAAATGGCTTAGGTAATTAAACCTCGCTTTTGTAATCTCACTGCTCTTCTTTTCACGACCGCCAGGCAGAGAAAATTAGACGACAGAAGGTGTATTCAGATGTGATCCGTGAAAAAAACAAGACGATAAGTAGGATTCCTCCTCTGTCCACCAAGGATCCAGTAAGCGTCAACAACGACAACGCTATTCTCAGGAGAAAGGTATGGACAGTCCGGATCAAGGGGCTGGTTTCAGAAATAATTATTTTTTGATAATCATATAAAATAATGAATACCAACAGAAATAAACATATTAAATGTGGGATTCATGTGGGATTAAAATAATCTTAAACAAGTAATGTAAGTGCAAAATAATTGTAAAGAATATTCACGGGTTAAACATGTGAAACATAATCTTAAAGATTATCCAGGTGAAAAATGAATGTTAAATATACTTAAACGGTAAGCGTAAAATAATTTTCAATGCATTGTTTCTCCCAGGCTTTAGAATATGCTAAAACCATCGCAAAGCCAAAATCTTCTCCAAAACTGTCAGAAAGACCCATAGATAAGATGCAGAACGAACAGGAAATGGACCCAACACAACTGGCCACCCTGGAGATGATGAAGAGGCATGAGGAGGAGAAGGCGGCCGTGGCCCTTTTCAGAACTCTTTATGCAGTTTAAACTGCGGTTTATACTTTATTAAACATTTTGTTTATTTTTATGACTCCTTACACTGATTCTTTTTCAGCAAACTAGGCTAAACAATAATCTGTTATTAATCACTCGTCTGCCTAAATAAATTATTGTTTTTGACATTTTGTTCAAGTTACTAGCTCCTCTGTTAAGATAAGCAGTTATCACTTCTGGTTTAAGGGGGCGTGGCCCAAGTATTTGAAAGGAGCTTGGTCTCGGAGCAATACTACAAGGCCATGCATAATGTGTGTATGTGATTCCTGTTTTTCTGTTCTGAATGGCAAGACTTGTTGTTATGTTGAATTTACTTGTTATGTTTATATTTCATGTGATTGTTTTTACTTTTTGTATATTTTTGCTATATTTTGTGAAAAACAGCAAGGTTTTTGGACCAGATTGCATAAATGGCTGTAGCCAATCGGCTTAGACAAATCACATATAAAGAATTAAAGCTTTAAAAGGCTTGATTCTTTTACAGGGCACTTTTCGGTATGTTCCCTAATATGTGCGCACTCGACTGCCTGTTTTTCTGATCGTGCCTATTCGCAAGCCCGGCCTTTGGGTGTGGAACAGGTGTTTAGAAATATCAGTATTTATTCATAACTCATTATTTTTCAGAAAGAAACGGAGCTGTGGTCGCATCACCCTCTTTCCTCCTGGCTGATCTCTTCAAGCACACCTGGATGCTCCGTTAACCCCGGCTAATGTGCCGCTTTCCGTCAGTTCCCGGCTATTAGTCTGATTATATCCACTTTCCGCTGCCCTTCTCTCTCACACCGAGAGAAAAATAGGTCAAACAAGGATGACACTTTGAAGCTGCCCTTATTAGAGGCCGCAAACTTGTTTTCTGTATTTTAAAGTGATAATTTTCCCCCTAAAACAAGCTCGAGCACCTATTTCTTTAATGGAAGCTTCAGATCGTTATCAAAGAGCTATTTGCTGCTCTGTAATATTTTAATTAGATTATAGCCTCTATTTAACCCATCATGTCTGCTTTGATACCCTGTGTTTTCAGTGTTGGGCCTCAGAGGCGAGGCTAATAAATGCGGGACCTTTTGAATTAATGAGAGATGCTGCCTTTCCAGCATCCTCCTCCTCTCTTTTTCCTGCCATTCAGGGCAGTTAATTGAAGGGGTCTCTCTCAACCACACATGAAGGAGGCTGAATTAGCATCGCTTTTTGCGGATTGGGAGGCTGACATGGGCTTTGATGTGCTGACAGGAATGGAGGAGGCGGTCTGCCCCTGGAAATGAGCTGATGGCTGCGCTATTACTGCAACATGCAGATGCGTCCATGTGTCGCAAACCGCTTAATCTTTTAATTGATCACCTTCTGCACGGCCTATTCTCCCGCGCTGTTTTACTTTACCGGACTGAATTAGAATCACGTTTTCAAATCGACCTAAATTGCTTTTCAAAGGGTGGAAGCGTGCCAGAGCCAAGAGAAAGGCGGCAAAGCACAATTAAATCCCGAGTTAAAGGATTTCATTATTCTAATTTTAAATTTATGTCAAAATTTGGAACGAAAAATGAATAATACACACAAACATGCACACGGCATTGGTACAAAAAGAAGAAAAAAACAAACAGTAATCTAAAGAAGTTAATAACTAAATTTGCACCAAATATGTTTTCTATAGCTAATCTGATCATCTGAGTAAATGTAACAAACGATTTGTGCAATTTAGTTTAGATTGAAGTTAAGCATTGTCTCATCACCGAATTATTAAACAATGTAAACCTATGCTTTGATTTAGTGTATATCGAAAAAAGACTCACCAAAAAATATTAATGTTTAATAAAAAATAATAAATAATAATATATAATAAATATAAAAAAAAAAATTTTTTTCCCAAAACATTGATTTGTTCAAAACAATGTTTATAATATTAAAAATGCATTACGCTTTTTACCAAGCCTTTCAACATCAAGTTGTTACTATTATTATTATTATTATAGTTTATATATTATTATTATTATTATTTTATTATTATCATCATTGTTATTATTATTATTATTAATAATAATATTATTATGTTGCTTTAAAATGTTTAGTTTTATTTAAAAATGTAATATACTACTGTTTTAGGTGTTGTTAGTAACGATGCTGTTGAACTTGTGTACTCTGCTGTTACTAAGGAAATCAAATTTGTGCCAAAGATTTCATTTAAAACGATCAAAAACGCATAAGGACAAAAATAAATACACATATTATTTAAAAATGGTCTGACTTCATTTTACAATATGTATATACATCATTTGTTTTTACAAATGCCATTGGATAAATATATCAGTCAACATGTCAACATTTCAACCAAGATTCTGCCAAAGTGCTGAAAATAATGTTACATCGAATGAATTGTCTATTTACATATTATATTATCACACCGCTTATCAACATGAACAAAATGTCCTTATCCTAATCAGTTAAAATGTTAATGTATAATAAAATAACAGTAATAACAATAGTATAAAATAATGACAAATAATAATATAATTTCGATGTATTTAAAATAAAATTAATGTATTTCTAAAGCGCTTGATCAATAAAACATAACTCGGTTGTTTGAAAATTATTATAAAAAATCTAATTTTCTATCAAAAGTTTTATACTTGTTTCCGTTGATTATAAATGATAGTGCTAGAGTAAATGTTCAGGGGAGCAAATGTCGTCTTCAATATCGACATCATCTTCGTGGTCGTCCAGCGTGTATCTGTCCGGGCTGACGCCGCTTTTACCGTCTGAGATCTTGTCTTGTGTTTCGCTTTCGCTCGTGTTGTCCAGCGATCTGTCCACGTCGTTCGGCGTTTTCTGGTCATCTTGTGTTTTTCTCAGCTGCTTTTTATGCTTCATCCTTCGATTTTGAAACCACGTTTTTACCTGCGTAAGGCAAATTGTTTTAATCCACATGAGAAAATCTTCAAATACAATATAAAGTGAACCAATTAAATTCCTTGTGAATAAATACGTATATTTAAAACACAATCGAGTGTACCTGTGTTTCGGATAGACTGAGCGCCGTGGCCAGCTCTACGCGCTCAGGTGTAGACAAGTATCTCTGAATTTCAAATCGTTTCTCCAGACCGGACAACTGAGAGTCTGAAAACACTGTTCGAGCTTTCCTGCGTCTGCAGTGCTTTCCCGGCAATTCTGGATGATGCTGGAATAAAGCCGGCATTTGCATTCCTTTGAGAACAGAAAGATACACACAATGAACCATTAAATTTCAGTTTTTTCCGTTCTCCATAAATTAAAAATCAAACAAATGCAATTTGAACTGAATTTTTAAAAGA
>SOMO01000018.1:1943315-1957456 GCA_028128575.1 Paedocypris carbunculus | reverse complement strand
CGAACGTCGCTGCGGCTCCACGCCTCTCACCGGAGTTCGCCTGCGGCCCGGCCGGCCGCCTGAGTTCGCCTGCGGTACACCCGCCGGAGGTCGCCTGCGCCGCCCATCAGTGGGCGGGTTGGGACAGTTGGGCGTTCAGAGCCCGCCCCTTGGGGGGGCTAAATCCCCTTCTCACCTCCTCACGATCACAGACTCCGCCCCCTGACCCAAATTCTTCCCTGCACACCTGTTCCTCGTCTCGTTTTGGACACTATATGTACCTGTGTATTTGCTTTGCCCTTTGACTGATCTCGTCAGTGTGTGAGTACGTGCCTGCACCTCTAGTGTCTTCGTGTCAGACCCCTGTGTATTCCAGAGTCCAGAGTTTCTCCGTGTTCAGTCTTTTGTTGCCATTAAACCCCTTTTCTATTTTAGATTCCCCGTGTTTGGATCCCTTTCTCACTCACGTTGCTCCCTGAGGACTTGAGCGTGACAGAAGATCAGACCGCAACAGTATGGAGTGGAGGCTCAGCGGTGGAGTCTTGCCGGAACATCTTCAGTGGGGACTGCAACTTTCTGCTGAACTCAGGTCTGAGACTCTGCTCCCTCTTCTCCCTTCAGACTCTCTTGCCGGACTGTTTCCGAGATTCCTGCCTTATGAGTTGACCAATTCCGAGTTAGTTAATTCCGAGTATGATCTTTTGCGCTTGCCGAGTGTGTGTCGCGGTCGTTCGCTGGGTGTTTGGAGCGGGCGCTTGCCGAGTGTGTGTCGCAGTAGTTTGCAGAGCGTTTGGCGCGATCGTTTGTCTGGCGTTTGGCACGGTCGCTCGCCGAGTGTATGTCGCGGTCGTTTGCCGAGCGTTTGGCGCGGTCACGGAGGGGTTGGAAGGTTTCGTACCATTCTCTTTCTTTTCGTTCCCTGTCGTTTCGCTCCCTCGCTCTCCGGTCTCATTTGTTCTACCCGTTGTCTGCTCGTGCCTTAATCCATCCCTTTCGTCCGTGTTCCCTGGTCCCGAGTTCCAAGACCGTGGCTGCTACCGAGTTAGCTGCTGCCGAGTTAGCTGCTGCCGAGTTAGCTGCTGCCGAGTTAGCTGCTGCCGAGTTGGCCGCTGACGAGTTGGCCGCTGACGAGTTGGCCACTGACGAGTTGGCCACTAACGAGTTAGCCGCTACCAAGTAAGCCTCTATCGCTACCGAATTAGCTGTCTCCGAGTTAGCCGTCTCCGAGTCTGCTGGTAGTCCGTCCTCAGTTTCCGAGTTTGAAGTTCCCGAGCTAGCAGTTTCCGAGCTTTCCGTGTTCAAGTTTTCACAGTCTGAGTTAGCTATGTCCGAGCCCTCCGACCCCTCGCTGTCCGAGCCCTCGCTCACAGTTCTAGCGTTACCATGTCCGCTTGTTCCAAGTTCCGTCTCACCAGACGTCGCTGCGGCTCCTTGCCGCTCTCCGAACGTCGCTGCGGCTCCACGCCTCTCACCGGAGTTCGCCTGCGGCCCGCCCGGCCGCCTGAGTTCGCCTGCGGTACACCCGCCGGAGGTCGCCTGCGCCGCCCATCAGTGGGCGGGTTGGGACAGTTGGGCGTTCAGAGCCCGCCCCTTGGGGGGGCTAAATCCCCTTCTCACCTCCTCACGATCACAGACTCCGCCCCCTGACCCAAATTCTTCCCTGCACACCTGTTCCTCGTCTCGTTTTGGACACTATATGTACCTGTGTATTTGCTTTGCCCTTTGACTGATCTCGTCAGTGTGTGAGTACGTGCCTGCACCTCTAGTGTCTTCGTGTCAGACCCCTGTGTATTCCCGAGTCCCGAGTTTCTCCATGTTCAGTCTTTTGTTGGCATTAAACCCCTTTTCTGTTTCACATCCCCCGTGTTTGGATCCATTTGTCACTCACGTTCCTCCCTGAGGACGTGAGCGTGACACCACCCTTCCTACCTGCAGCTTTTGCCACTAGAAAGGTTGAGAAAAACCTGCTCAAAACCACTGTACATTTTTCTCACAAATCCACTTAAGTTCATCATCACAGTCTTCATCGTTCCATCTGCCTGATCGAGTCTCACCGCATCTTTAAGTTCTGCTTCTAGATGTTTCCTGTGTTGGTGGCTTTTATACGTGTTCTGCTCATGGTCATTTTTTTGTATTTACAACTTCTTCGGTTGCTGATCATCACACTAATAAACAGCTTCATGAAAATAGAACTTAAGCCTGCAACACTTGGAGTTTTTTTAATTTTTTTGTCAATTCTTGTATTTTTAGTTGTCAAAACACTGTTACACAAAGTTTAATGCAGTTGTTGTTTTTAACAACAGGATAAAAGCAGAACTGATCTGAGAGATTGACATGATTATCAGATGTGAGAAAACATCAGGAAAGTGCTTTTTTTTTATTCTCAGTGTTCATAAACCTACTCAGCTCTTAATCAGCTTCTTCCTGCTGTGGAGTGTCTTTATTCAGTCTGGGTACCACAATCTCAACTCAATTCTGCTGCACCTCCTTCAGTACCTCCATCATCCACTCTTTTTTTTTTTTTTTTACCTCAGGTACATCCCACCTGCACTGTTCTCTGTCACTTTGGTTCTCAACGGGTTTATACGCAGATGATTTAGGGCTCTTCATCGTTTTCATCTTCTTGGATTTCACTGCTGCATCTCACATCCTGCTTTCTTGTTCATCAATATCAGCATGGCAGCTTCCGGTCTGAAATGGGGTTCCTCTGGGATCCGTCATTGGACCCCTTCTCTTTTTAATTTTTTTTTCCTTGTCGGATCCAGATGCAACATTAAATTTCGCTGCTAGTCTGATGACACCATCTCTGTCTGTCTACCAACCTCTCAATGATCCCTGCCAACACCACTGGCCTTCTACATATTGTAGAAACTTGCTTCTTTTCATATTTCTTCCAAGCTTTTTTCCAACTTAAGTACGTACTTTAAATTGGCTTCAAATCCACACAGTGTTGTCTTCCTGGCACAACAGCCATGCAGTCAAAATTCAAAACTATTCTCAAAACTCACCTATTTACCCTGTCCTACCCTCTGTGTCATGGCAACTGTTTGTGACTGGTTTTCTTGACATTATAGAGAGTTGTATTCTGAGGGTCCTAAAGGTGCCTGACAAGTGTGATGAATAAACAAATGTCTTGCCACTTATATATGCTTGTCGGGAACCAGTCTCCATCTTCCTATTTCTGATTTGATGGAGTCTGAATGCTGCCCAAATCACTGACTCGGTTTCGTTTTTTTTTATCCTGTTCTTTGTTATTTTTTCCTCAACCTCCGTTGCTACGGAGTCTGACAAACTATGTTTAAGTAAAGTCAAATTAAGCCACATCGACTTTGTTATTGTAAACGTATTTATAAATAGATAACATTTCCCTTCAACTTAGAAATTAGCAAAGTTTTTAAACATTTGGCTTTCATTAGATGTTTGATCACCTTTGATCTCCAGTAGCTAGATAGGAGATGCGATGAACCTAAACGGCCACCAGGGGGAAATCTTACACAAGCAGCTTGTGCAACAACTGACAAAATTTAACACGAGTTTTTATGTGCCTACCTATAGAAAATAATAAACCAACAATTGGACCTAATCTCAATGTTAATTTTCTCTAAATCTACAAAGCTGTAATCAATATAGTTGCTGATTCATTGAAATGAATCCACACAAGTGTTCCACGTGCAGGAAAACACTTGTTTATCAGTGTTTATGACTGACATATTCGGGCTGGACAGAGACGAGCTAAAGGTTGTACTGTAAGTGGCTTTCTCGCTTTCGGGCCTTAAAATTCCCAGATCTGATTTATACATCAGCTCAACCACCAGAGGGCGCTGTCTGCAACACCAACTCTTATGGATTCGACTTATATTCATTGGTTCTGCATTCTCTCACTCTTTCATCTCTCAATTTCTTCATAGAGGTCCATAAAATTCCACTGCATCCTCCGACCACATTACCTTTTTCTTTTTTTGAAGCCAGGTATTAATGTAAGATATTCATGAGATAAATTTTTCAATTAGTTTTCTAAGCGTGTTTCTTTCGTTCAGCGACACACAGTACTGAGCATGGTTTTAAACGTTTAATCACAAACATTTTCAAATAGATAGTTACATTGTGAAAAAGAGTTTACTGTGCACTTTTTAGCTGCTTTGAAAAAAGATTTGTTTTTACACGCATACCAATTTTAATACATTTTTGTCACTGTGTGTGCTAATAGCGGGTGTTATGTAGAATGCCTTGCCATAACATACAATGCCTGGCATTTTTGAAAAGTGTGAAACGTATCCTTCGCATATTTTTCTTAGGCATTGTAAAGAATAACGTGTGAGACGTCTCAATTGGTAAGGTCCTTATTAATTAAACATAAATTATTATTTTACCAACGTACATATAAATATGCGTGTGTGTGTATATAGTATATTTATTTACAGTAAATATTCATTATTTTGTATCTGAATGCTTTTGACACAAAGAAAAAAATAAACAAAAGAAACCCCTGCACATTTTTAATAAAGAAACGCCATGTGAACAAGCACAAATAATGACTCTATTAGGACTGCACACACACACATGCACACACACACACATACACAAACACATTATAATTCACAATGTTTACAATGTGTGGTGCAGTGTGTAGTGATGTCGCCTCACTATTCAAGGTTCAAGTTTGAAGCCCAGTCAGGGTCTTTCTGTGTAGATCTTGCATATGCTTGGATGAGTTTCCTCCAGGTCTTCGGTTTCTTTGTGTCTCATTCTATGATTGACACAAACACACACACACACACACACACACACACACACACACCAATTGAATGTTCCATAACCTTCTGTGTTATCAAAAATATTTCCCTTCTTATCACCCACATTATTATCTAATGTCCTCCGGCATGTTTTATTCCTGACAGTGGATTCATTAGTTGTAACATGGTGAAATATAATTTCACAGCTCTTTGCTTAGTTAGAGCGATTAGCATTTACATTACCATCATATTGTCTGCACAGGCAGACTTAATGGCGTCTGCCTTCCACTTTTCCAGTGGAATTTTCTACATGATTCATTAGTAATAAATCATCATACATTGCAAACAGTCTCTCTGTGGAACTAATGTGAATGAAGCAAACAAGCGCTGAACACTAAAAGCTGTTCAACAGTGTTACAGATCCCTATGATTGGTCGGGCTCATTTGACGGTGTGTCCATTCCAAGCCACAGATGTGAATTTGAAAGACAAACTTTTTATTTGTGCATGGAATAAGCAATGCATGTTGCAATGCAACAATACAAGCATGTATAAGTAATCTGCATTAAATGTAGTTTTACCATGTGGTGATAAAAGTGGTAATTCAAGACCAGTGTTGGGTGTAACGCTTTACAAAGTAACGCATTACAGTAATTAAATTACTTTTTCACTGAAAAAGTAAAGTAACCAATTACTGTTCATTTTTAAGAAATTTAATTACAGTTACTTTCAATGTACTTGCGTTACAATATAAAATAATTAAATTCGCTGAATCTAATCATTAATTTTTTTTAATTAATCTTTTTGTAAAAGTTTAATTTTCCGCTTTAAAATCGCTTTACGGCTGGTGCACGTGATTCGCGACAGTTTGCGACGGTCGTGTTTAAAGTGGCGGAGACGTTCGGGCGGACTCGGTGTGACTCGGTCGGACTCGGCGGCTGCAGCTAGCGACTGTTTTCCGTAAAGACAATACGTGTTCAAGTCACTTCGCTGTTGTGAAACACGCGGATATGAACATTACAGTCATTTGTGAGACACTTTCTGCGGAGAAAACACTGTCGGCCGCTGTTAATAGCGCGAGTATCTGCAGCTAAAGCGCTGAAACACAGACACACGGAAGATGATGAACGCCGGAAAAACTCCAGTTGAGCGTCTGAACTTGATTTCACTTTATTTAACGACACAGAGAGAGTCTGAAAGTGTCTGAAGCTTAACGTACAATTGCAGGCGACTTTGTGGAAAAGACGCTGCGTCTTGCAGAATCGGGTCTTTTAGCCGCATTTATTGTCGCAGAATATATTTTGTTTTTTTGGAAATTTTGTTTCTTCCCTAAAAGAAGGTAACTTTTACTACGGAGAACTTTATTTATTATATAATGTTTTATGGAATGTAATAAAGATGATTCAGAAAGCTAAAAGGCTCTTCTATTTCATGTTTTACTGTTATATTTTTAAATAATTAATTTTTTGAAGGTTTATAGGAATTTTAAAAAGTAATTGGTTAAGTTACTCATTACGTAATTACGTTACTTTTCAGACATAGTAATTAGAAAAGTAATTTAATTACAAAATGGTAAAGTAATAAGTAATTAGTAATTAGTTACTTTTTAAAAGTAACTTACCCAACACTGCTCCTGTCTACTTTCCTCAGTCCTTTCTAGATCAAACTTCTTCTTTGCCAACCTCTTCCTCTGGATGCAGTCCTGTACTTTCTTATTCCACCACCAAGTGTCCTTATCTTCTATCCTCCTACCAGATGAAACACCCAGCACCTTCCTACCTGTTTCCCTGATAACCTCTGCTGTAGTTTCCCAGTCATCAGGCAGCTCTCAAATGATTGAACTAGTTAATTGCACTTCACCAATCAAATAATCGCAATTAAGCACAAAAAAAAATCACAATTTATTATAAATGTATTATTAATAATTAATATGAAAAATAATAAGTATACATTTGTAATATTGAAGTGTAAAATATAAATTAATGTAAGCTTAATACAAAATAAACACCTGTTTAAATACTGTAATATACTGTTCCCTTTCATAGTCGGGTCACTTCGACATCAGTCAGAACCTGACTATGGGATATCGGATGCTCTGCCATCCGCGTTCACTCTAACAACCGGCCAATGAACTGTCAAGTTCAATGGCTGCATGAATTTGCTTGCCACCTTTGACTCGTACCAGTTGGTATAAAAGGGCGGTGGCGTGCCACATGCAAATACCTTTCAGATGATTGATGATCGTTCGGCGGTTTCATCTCTTCAACCAAACTTGATAGGCTCTTCGTTGGAACTCTGCAGTACTCCAGGCTGGTTTCGCTCCTCTGAAAAGACCCCGGAAGCAGTTGGAACTCCTTTTTATGTCGGGGAAGAGTTTATCTGAGAGAGCTCCTAAGCGTTCGACAGGTCCTTTTAAGGATGGAGTCACACTTGTGCAAATCTTCTGATTGCGGTAAGTCGTTGTCGCCGTCGGATGAGCACGAGCGCTGCGTTCGCTGTTTGGGTGCGGCGGATGCGGCGCTCGTGTCAAGTTCGTGTTCGGTGTGCGAGCGCACGCTGATTGTGACACTGCGTCAGAGATGGGATTTTCCCTGGGAAACCCCGTCTGTAGCCACAGCGCCCTCCCATGGCGAGGATCGGGACGCAGCGGCTTCCTCGACCCGCTGGAGCTGGTGAAGCGCGCTCGTGGAGAAATAGGGTAGATGTCGATCTCGGGTCTCCATCCCGTAGTATCCACTACCGAATCCGGTCACTTGAACAGTACTTGTGTACTGTTGAGTTAGTTACCTGCTTTCCGTGAGGAGACGGAAGTCTGCTCTGTTAATAAAAGGCCCTTTTCTCTGGCTAATCAAGTTCCCGTGTTTCCCGGAAACCCCTTTCTGTACTGCGACCGCAAGCAAAGATCCCAACTATCTGTTTCAATAACCTAAAGAAGGAAATTATAGAGTCTGGTTCTCCCTAGGTTTTTTCCTCTCACCCCTTCAGAGAGATTTTGTTTTCTTAGCCACTGTCGCTTGCTCTTCTGGCCATAGTACATAGTCTGAACACCGATGGACATTTTTCTTTTTATAAATGTCTTTTTTTTTTTCTTCTAATTTTGACAGCACTGGACTCCGCTCCCTGATGGAAGCCAATGGAATTGCTTTTTTCTTCGAGAGTTCAGCTTAGTCAGCACAATGCAATAAAAACAGACGTTTGCGTTTTCAAATTGTTTAACTTCCGTTTGTGCGTCGTGAAAATAATCTTTTGTCACTATGCAACTGAGCGAACATTTATTTTAGCTTTAGCGCCCTCTGCTGGAACGTGTGGGAATCGATATAGCCGAGCTGTTAATGGATGAGACCAATTTATTCTGTATGCAATAAAAACACGAACATTTTCAAATTGTTTAACTTCGGTTTGTGCGTCGTGAAATTAATCTTTTGTCACTATGCAACTGAAAGAGCGAAAAAGCGACCATGTGGCGTCGACTATGTATGTGGCGTCGACTCCGCCTCCGGGGTAAGCGGCGTCCTCCCCTCCGGCGGGGATGCGGCGTCGTCTCCTCAGGCGGGGATGCGGGGATATGTGTCTCTCAAACTCAGTTTCCCAGAATCCTTAATGTGTTGATTGCTGTCAGATGCTGTTCACCAATCAGTATAAAAACCTTCACCATTTTTGTGCTCCTGTATATCATTATTGTTGCTGTCACAGTGTTCTACGTACTTTATTTAGCCGTCCTGTAGGGTATTCTATTTTCTCTGTCTCCATCTCTTGACCGTGACACACAACAGGGAAGAATACGCTGACCAATACATTTTATCCTTCAACATTGTCCTTCACTGATCTTCCTTCGTGTTTTCCCCTCGGAACATCTTGCAGACTAATCATGGTTCTGTCAAGATTCAAAGGCTGGACAGATTCTTGTCTGAGTGCTGATCAAAACCTGTTTTATTATTATTTTTTTAATTAAAAAGTACAGATATATATTTTTACCGTTTATACTATTTCTGGGTCACGTGATGCTGGCGTATATCTGGCCCTGTAGTGGGACAACACAGTGCAGTGATGGCCAACCATTCACTGAAACACAATTATGTTAAACATTATTTTATGGAATACATTTATTGATTATAATGTAACTTTATCTAAATAAATTAGGTTCAAATTAAATATAATTTAAATACAATTAGTTTTTATTATTAGTTAAATAAATCTATTATAAATCTAATATACATATTTTCATGAAATATGTGTCTTCTATGAATCTCCCACTATACTATATTAATTATTTATTTTTAGCATGAAAATCAGAATATACCAAGGCCAACAAGAAGTATTGAATAGTATTGAACGAGTAACTAAATAAATTGATTAATCTGTCTTTGAAACCCCTTTTACAGCCTTAATAAAATACAATTAATTTAGATCAAGTGGTGTATCAAATTTCATAAAGAGGAAAGATAAATAATAAAAAAAAATGAGCGTCTGCTCAAACAGAAATGAGTTGAGGAACCTCATCATCCATCCCAGAAATACATTTTCAAAGCAGCAGGTTCCTAATCCACTGGAAGCCTCTCAGCAGCTCGTGTCCTGGAGCCTCGCTGAAGGAGGGATCTCAGCTTCGGTTTCTCAGCCCGGGACCAGCGCACTTCACTTCTTCTGCTGGATTCTAAATTGGCATTCAGAGAAGCAATCACGCGCAGTCTCCCGCTCCGGACGCCATGAAGAACCCCGTGTGCTGGATGATTCTGACCGGAATAACCATCGCTTTGATCCAACAAGGTAAAAATCAATGTTTCATGAAGGTTTCGCTGGAGCACGGAGCTTGTGTTGAACGATGTTTGGTGTAAAATCGACGTTTTGGGGGTCGCGGATGACGCGCACGCAATGATGCTTTTATCAGACGGACGGAGGTTTAGTGCGGCTTTTATCTGCCACGCTGTTTTAACACCAGTCGCTAGATTCGACTGTGTATTGAAGATGGTCTGGGTGTTTATTCTGCGCTGTTGAAAGTTTGAATATACCACTTTAATGTGTGAAGACCCGCGCGCGCATCTCCCCGAGCTTCTGTTGGTTTATAGTTCATGTGAGTTAAAGCGGCTTCATCTTCAAAAGTGTTGATTTTGCGTCTGTCTGACGGACACAGGTAGTTTGCTGCTGAGGTGATTCATTCCACCAATGCTCGCTTTCTTCTTTGAAGTATAATCTCTTGCTTGGGAAGTCGTTTCAAGAGTTTTGCTCTGTACAGATGCATCAACTGAACATGAAATGCCGCGCGATTCATTTCATATGCGCTTTGAAAATGGGGCTAAAGTGAATTCACTGAAATAACTATTAACTATTCTTGTGCCAAACTGAACTTCACGTTTATATCCAGTATGTGTTACATATTTGATGAGCTATAAAGCGTTTCATTTACGTACGATCAAAATCCGTACTAAACAAAATATGCGCACAACTGTACATTCACGACAAAATGCTAATAAGTTCAGAAATAAATATTTAGTTTGTTCGTGATTCGTTCGTGTTTAACATGAACGAATCTTTTAAACTGAACTGTTTGATCTATTCAAAAGAACTGCCAAGTTCAAAGAATCGACCCAAGTGATTTGTTCATTCTCATTGATTCATTAGATCTATGCCCTGGTCCAGATTTGGGCCTTGACCTTCTGGGAGGTTTTACTCAGCAAGCTACTTGTTTTTTTTTATGCCTCTTCTGAGTTTTTGAAAAGTCTTTACATATTTTGGAAAAGTTGAATTATCGGTTGACAAAGAGAGGACGACCTTGATAAATCTTCAGTGGTGAATCCGGAAACATGTTAAAACAGCACAAGACCTTTTGTATTTTATTTGATAAAAGTCAATAGGATTTGCTAAATAAGTAACGTGGAAAATGGTCGACTAATAGCGTGTCTATTGTGTTCTAGAATTTAATCTTTAGGCCTTGAATTGCACAGAGTAGTTATAGTTATATAGTATATATAGTGCCTTTTGTCTTCCTCTTCTTCTTATTCTTTTTTTTTTTTTAATGTATATTGGTTTCTGTGAAAAAGAGATGTTATTGGGTTCCTGGAAACTGCAGCTTCCCTGCAGTGTCCAAGCCAGCATCCCCTCAGGCCTGGACCATTGAACCCATTGTTGCTCTCCACTCCGTCACAGCCAAGGCAGGATTTATTCATATATCATTAGGATAAAGTTTGATGCCACATGTTCCCACAGAAAGATGAAAAGTCCTTGTGTTAACTTTGTTTGCCTTTGAATGCTGCATTCAAATTGTAATATTATTGATGCTTGTCTGCTGTTTATCCTAAAACGTGGCTTAAGCATTTATACTGTTTCAATGTTCTCTGAATCAGAATCTCCATGTTGACTTTTGTGCTTTGACTGAATGGTATACCCCAGATTCATAAACATACCAGATGAAAACATGTTTTCCAATGAGAATTGAGGAAAATTGCATCTAGGTCTTTGTATGAGTGTGTGTTCTGCTCTGTGATTGGTTGACCATCACCCAGTTGCGCTGCCTTCATGCACATAGTTGCTGGGATTGGCTCCTTCTCCCCATGACCCAGAAATGGAAAAGTGGTTTGGATGGACGGAGTGAATTTTGTATCTGCCTTTTCAAAATTGTCTGGCAGGCTACACTTGCGAATCCATTTGTCATTTGTCAATTGTTTGCAGAAAGTGTGATCTGTTTATTGAAATGCGCTGTGCCCATGCCAACAAAATCCTTATAATTAATGCAAATTGCGCCTCAGCGGGGAATCTCATTAGCCTTGAGTCCTTTGGGAAGAAATGAAACTGATTTAGGAAACAAGTCCTTGTTGAAAACCTTTTTTTTCACTTTTGATACTGTTAGGAAACAGTTTCCTGCTGTGCCTTGGAAATTACTTCAGAAATTCACAACCTCACCACATATAATGTGTTTTTTTTTTTATATGAAGCGAACAGGAATGCCAATTCTCCCAGACTTTTTTTTTTGGTTGAGTTGGTCTCCAATGAGTGGCCTTGAGAAGTTCTAATGAACCAGAGGTTAAGATCAGCAAGAGCTGCATTGAGCATCCATAGAAAGGCCTTTTCATGGGTTGTCATGTTGAAAGAATGCAGCCCTTCATAAGTTGGCCGTGCAGTTCCACTGTCTCTATGGAACAAGCATGTCAAACAAATTCCAAATGGAAATCTTTTGTAATGTCAAATATTCGTTCAGGAACAGTCGTTCATAGCCGTCATCACTTTGCTTCCCAAACCAATTGAAAACTAAAATATATATTCTAGTATTTATGTCTTGTTTGGACATGTTTTCCCAACAAAGTCCGTAGTTCAGTTAGTACAAGAAGCCATTCATTAATTCGGTTTTATTTATTATTCGAGTCTGAATAATCATAAATTGAAAATGTCTATGTAGGGCCTCTCGGAGTTTAACAGCTTTTTGAATGATGTCGTTAAAGTTATTATCCCCATTATAGCGCACACACTCAACATGCTGGAGAGGACTAGACTCATAAGAAATGCATAAGAAAGCATAAAAAATGTCATATCAATCATACTGTTAAACCGTATGATTCATATTTGAAAGTTGTGTAACAGTATATGTTTTAGGAGAAAAAGGTATTTAAAGTCCAAGTTTATTTAATTGTGGAGTAATATTCATTTTTATGGATATTTGTTCCAAACATGTCTAGTGTGTTTTAAAAATGTTTCATGTTAACTCATATTCAACCCCTGACTTCTTACCCAATTACACTTTTCCTGGGAATCGAAACCCACTACGTTCACGTTGCAGACATCAGCTCAACTGACAAAGCTATGAAAAGATTGTGTGTTTGAAAGCGTCTGCAATACACACTAGACACTAGAAGTCCCAAATCATATTCTATAATTTACCATTTAAATCTTTTGATCCGGTCAACAAGCAATTTAGCTAATTGACTGTACGTATTTCAATTGACCAAGTTTTTTTGGGATGCGGCATGACTCCTAATTCTTTCAGCACTAAAGCCAGCGGGATTGTTCTTTATCTGGCAGATGGGTGGACGAGTGATCGCGCAGCACATGTTCAGGCTTTAATCCTTTTGTTTTTGATTGGTCTGTGGTCGTACAAGGAGCGAGGAGGTGAGGTCTGGTCGCTTCATTAGTGCTATCGGGGATTCTGCTGTTACCTGGAGCAAACTCTGATTAAAAAGCTCCACTAATCTCTACTCAGCTCTAAAAGCCATTTTTGTGCATAATGTTTTAATGCAAAGTTGTGATGAATCTGTTATCAGTTCTGCACCTCAGCTCACAACACTCATGACGGAATATTTACTCCAACCTACTTTGACACCTACTTAATTCAACCTACTTCAACACACACTAATCACACTGTATGTTTTGGTTGCACAAACTAACTTTTTAATATTTTGAAATGTTTAAACACTTGAAAGGGTTGTCAACTTGTTGTCAGATGCAAAGCGGTAGATGTTTAAAGAAATAAAATGCATATATGATTTGATTGGAATCCATTCACTGGAATCCAACTATGGTGGAAATTGCTGCTATCTTCCACTTTTCCAAATAGAGACTCGTTTACCTGAACCGATTTAAATTGCTTTACAAGAAAAAAAAAACAAGATCAACTTCACTCCATCGTGAAGTGAACTGGTGCTTTACATCCAACTCGGCCCTCAGCCAGGTGCTTTGGTTGTTGAATTTTACGCTGGCTTATTGGCAGCTTGTCATAATTAACGTTAAACGAGTAGGTGCAAATCTTAATTGGTCTTTTTGACTCTGATTGTTGAAATGCAATTTCATCCAAGCCCATTATAGGCTCTCCATCACTTTTTCCGTGCAGTTCAATTGACTTATGTGAAGCGGCTTTGCCTGGACATCAACACTGAATTAAACCGCCATCACCAAGCAGTTGCCCTCTCCCAAAAGACTGCGAAAAAAATATGCATTCATGTTTGAAAAGGGTGCAAATTGCTGGATTTTTTTTTTGACATTTTAATAATTTTATTTGTCCTTTTTTTGTATTAAGTGCATTGCTCGATGCAATTCTAAAATAAAGGTGCATAAAAAGAGATAATTAAAAATGAATTAGCATCTAATTGATTATAAATGTGGCTGTTTATTAACATCACCATATCAACATCACATAATCTTGACACTTCATCATGCAGCGATGCATGATGTCATGCTAACATATTTAAATTGGCGCTAACATTCAGACGGCCATTTTGTTTAAACGAAATTTAATTTGAAAAATTGTGTGATTGAAAAATGTCCAACGCTCACAGAACTTTTGGAGGAGCTGCTATTGCGACATTTTTTTCACCTGCAGGACATATCATCCTCGTGTTTAGTGAGATGTCATGGCTGTGTAACTGCCTTTTTTACAGGTCAGCTATGATCAAAAACCTTCATAATGGGTGTGACGGGAGCTGAAAAATTCAATTTTTCTTGAGAAGGG
>SOMO01000018.1:1926725-1941179 GCA_028128575.1 Paedocypris carbunculus | reverse complement strand
TGTGTGTGTGTGTGTGTACAAATTTATTTATTTAAGAATCTGATTTTCTAATTTCGCCATATGTAAATAAAAATACATTATAAAATATATAGAAATGTGTTAAATGAAAAGAAATAGACTATTAAAAATATCTTGATTACTGTAATTTGCCAATTTACTTTGATGCTGCAAAAAAAAAAAAAACAAAACAAACAACAACAAAAAAAAACTACAGCAAAATCATAATGAAACATTTTTCAAAATTCTAGCATCTCTGGTGATTGAGCTACTGTACAGGTAAACAAATAGATATTATCAATAAAAAGTGATCTTGAAAGTGAAAGAGTTTACTCTTTACTCCTGGCAGCAGCAAACTTGCATTATTTTGTTTTCACAAAATATAATAAATAAATGTAAAAAAAAAAAACCCAACAAAACCATGACTGGAGCTGCTCGGTTGAAGGACGTTTACTAGCCGCGGGCACGTAGGGTGCGGCCATGCTGTCGATAATCTATTAGCCTGCGAGCACCTCTGCACGCTCACCTTCTCCCGCAGTCACCACACACTCCAGCCGGCCTGATTCTTCTGTTAGTCAATGTCACGGGCCACTCTGCGCTGTGTGTTTAATCTAGTTGAGAAGATGACGGAAGGTTGTGCCAGACGGGACACAACTGAAATATTCTCATCTTTCTCAGTTGTTGACATTCACCGCAGAACACACAGTCGAGAAGAACTGTGCTTCCTTCACTCCAGTTAATGCAGAAGCTTCACAGTGAAGAAATGTACAGTGCTCGGCATTTGATCTATGTAGACAGTGATGGGTAAACACACACACACACACACACACACACACACACACACACACACACACTGCAGCCTTAAGCCTAGCAGCAGATGGGGGTCTTGCTCAAGGACTTTAATTTGTGGAGCCTTCTGGTTCAGGATTTGAACCTGTAAGCTTCAGGTTGCATGTCTTAGGACAATTGAGTCAGCAAACCAATCCAGCAAACCTTTTTAATCCCTCTGTTTTTACTTTTTCTTTTTATCAGTGTTTTCAGTAATGTCGTGCGGTAGAGTTCTGGCTTGTCTTTTTTTACTGAGATGATATTGCATGCTACTGTTTTATTAATTGGAGTGTGTTATGACCGTGTTGTCCATGCGTTTGTGTGTGTGTGTGTGTGTGTGTGTTGTCCCCTGGATTGAGGTGACTTTATTTTAGATGCACGGGACAATGCAGGCAGGAATAGAAAGGTCGTGGCGAAGACTAATGAATTGTACTTATCTCATTTGAAGTGTTTAGTGCTTTAAATAGTCTGAATGTGACACACACACACACACACACACACACACACACACACACAGCATTAGAGTTACTCAAAAATGACAGTCAGGCTAAATTCGAAATCAAAATTTTGGTAACTTAATGGCAAAGTCGAGAATTATTTAAGTAGTAATACTATTCTTAATTCACTTGTGTTGTGATATTGAGTCCTGATATTCAATAAAAAAAAAAGAACCAAAAGTACAATCTCTTTTTTGTTGTATATATTTATACGAATACTTAAAATACTGTTTAATACTTAATTAGTATTACAATACAAACAACATAATAAGATCTCCCATTCCAAGAATTCCAAGAAGAATTCCAAGAGGCAGTTGTGGGACTTGGACTTGGATGGTTCGAATCCCCCTATGGCTAGTACAACTGAGTGTCACGGCTTAGGCTGCCCACTGCTCTGGGTTTTCGTGTGTTCCTTTCACTGTGTGTATTTGCACTTCACTGTATGGGATAAATGCAGAGCACAATTTTGATCTTGTTCGCCATATTGACAATCTCACTCACTTTACTTTATATAATATCTTCAGTGTTTGTACACAAATGCAGTTTGTAAACAAATATGTTCAGTATTTGTACACAAATTCCGTAATCAAAACATTGTTTTTTATTTTTTCATAGATGCCTTGAATAGTTTTGAGTGTGTGAGACTGAGCGTCCTCTGGTTTCTGAAGGGCATTTCCCTGTGTAATGAGAATCTTTATCTCTCACTGGTTTTGGTCGGCCATCTAGTCTCAGATCAGCTGCCAAACACTCTGAACTAAATATCAATCACAGTGGCCATTAGAGAATTAATACCCACAGGGATTTTTTATGTAGCACCTGCATTTCAATAGGAATTTGAGGACATTTAAATGGTGATATAGAGTATGATTGTTGTCTGTGTTGCTTTCCCTTTTTCTCTAGGCCGCATGTAGGCTGGAATGTTCTGGCTGAATGAAAACCCTCTTCTAAAAGACAAGGCCAATGCCTCACATGACTGAAGTCGTGATTTATTATAATCAGCTCATCAAAAGACAGGCCAGGATTCAGTCAAAAACAGACCGAGTCGGACAGGCCTCTACAGATGAAATCCTAAAAAACTTGAAACTTCTATTTCAAAAATAACTTTTATAAACAATTATTTGTTGTTGTTAAAGAATTTTGAATTTTGCACGTGCGCAGTGTGATGCCACTATGATACTGCTATTTGTTGAATTTAACTTTGAAAACTTGGGTTTTTCAACCACAAAACTTTCTATGCTCAACCACAGAAGAGTCAACATAATTTCTCAACACCACGCTTCTCTTTGTCCTCCACACGGATGGTTAAAAGGATACATCTGCATCCAGCATCAGGACCGGTGCGGAGGATCTCTCACTCCGACAGTTGAAGATTCATGACGTGAGAGATTACAGGCCCCACACTCCCTTCAGATCACCCCAAATTAGCTTTCCTGAAGGCCTGAGGCATGTTTAATCCTGTTAGGAGACACGCAGAGCAGACCCTAATCTAATCTGGGCTGTTCTTAGAGTGTGCGCTCTTGTCTTTCCACAGATGCTTGTCAGCATGGTGGATTCGGTGGAAAACTCTACTAAATCCGCGCACACAGTTAAAACAAGACTGTGTTAAACATAATTTCACATCGACTCAAGTTTTTACATATTCATTAGTTACACAAATCCGTCAACACTTTCAAACCCACTGTGCAGATTAGATTACACAGCCAACATGGAGTCGGTGATCAGTGCGACTGCTTCACTTTAGTTCTGCATTATTAAATAGATTCTAAAATTTGAATCCACTTGGGCTAGCGGATATCTGACTGCTGCTCAGTGATGTTTTAACCTAGACCTGGTCATTCAGGGGCCTTTGGTTAGCTTTAACCATCCATCCATCCACCCATGCATCCATATGACGGCAAATAAAGAATATTTGTTTTACGTTATGTATTGAAATATATTGAATAATATTAAGGATTGAGGTCAGTATTTTGGTTCGACTTCACATTTTTTTCTTATGTGGCCCTGGTCCCGCAGAAAAATAAATGCCGGTGGGATTCTGTTACAGAGCTCTGAAAGCATCATGAAATATTCTTTCTTACCTTGTTGGGTTCCTGAAGAGTGTCCAGTGTGACGCTCTCGGGGGATTTACTGGGACCAGTCCTTGCAGTCCTGAGAAATCGCTGACTAATCAGGATGCGCTATTTTTAGTCTGAATCCGGATTCCGGATTCCTTTTTATCGCAAAGCTTTGGATAAAATACAAAATCTGTTTTTTAACTATTTTATTTAATCAGTAAAATTGTTAATTCAACGAGTGTACTAACTACTACTAACTACAGTGTTATTAAATATAAAGTAACAGTTAATCCAAACATAATTTCTTATTTACGTAAAAGAAAATGCTTGTATCAAACACTGTCACGCTGGACCAACCAAGACCAGTTTTTTCTCTTGCAAATGCCTTTTATGTGGAGAAGCCGATTCAGCTGAACGTGGCCTGAGCTTGTGTTGCGTTGGACCATTTCTGAAGGTAAGAATGACTGATTATAGCTCCGCCGAGTTCCTGCCGTAAGAAAACGAAGCTTGATTTCACCAGCAGCAAATTAATATTCACAGACGGACTCCATCGCAATAACCCCGAGAGCGCAAACACATTAGGGCGAGTAATCGAAGGGAAGCGCTCGGCGCCACGTGGACACGCATGTGTTGTTTGCTGAGTCGGAATCTGAAGTGAGCAGTTTGTGTTTCTCTACTCCTTGGGGGGTTTAAAGTCTCGCTCTCGTCTCCCTTCATCAACAGGCCGACACACAGACACACGATTTCTGTAGAACTCCATGATAGTGCGCCAATTTCTGTACTTGCAGAATTTTGTGTGATTTGAGTTTTTAAGGCATGAAGCATCTTGACCCAATTTGTGCGGAAAAGTCTTCACGGCTTTGTTTTGTTTGTGCTGTTTTCCTTTACAGTTTCAGAAGTGTGTGTATGTGTGCTTGTGTGTTTGTGTGTGTGTGTGTGTGTGTGTGTGTGTGTGTGTGTGTGTGTGTGTGTGTGTATGCTCTGTGTCTGAGCGCAAAGCTTTAAAAAAAGTTTAAATGGTAGTTTATTTAAGGTAAAAAAAAATGTAAAGTAAAAATGTAACCTAGTTATGAAACTAAAAATGTCTTTTATTAAATTGTATCTAGTATTTAAGTCAAATTTTTTTTTAATGGTTATTACTATTAAAATCATACTTGTTTTGAACTGTCATATACTGGTACTGAAATTTTGATATAGTCGCATTCTATTTAGATTTACCTTAAGAGTAAATTTTTTGGCCCTGGTGAAACACACTGAGTTAATAAAAAAATAAATAAAAACCATATTGTGATTGTTATGCCATTTGAGACATTTTAGACACTAAAAACCATCAGTATACAGTACAATCACTTTTATTTCGGAATCTTTTATTCAATCACAAAAATGTGAAATAGATGAGCTGGAAAAAACTTTTCTTGCTTTGAAAAACGTTTCCTGCTTTAAAAATGTATTTACACACACATGCGTAAATAAAGTACAGTGAGGATCTTGGCCGTGTACTGTGAGTGTGATTGCTTGACCGAGTTGTACACTAATGGTCGTCCATCAATGGACAGTTCAGAGACTGAATAATCCACTGCTTAACTAATGTTATGATCTTATCTGGACAGCTGGATCAACAGTAGCTCATCACGGCGCTCATTTTTTGATTCTGAAGTGTCTCCCATCAGGAGATTTCTGCTGGTTCTGAATCACTGAATCCTTGCTGTAGATGAAACAGTAAGACCATCATAAAACTGCGCAATCCAAAAATGCAAAGTCTTCTTCTAATGAGCCAGAAGCTGCAAAACATCTATAATA
This sequence comes from Paedocypris carbunculus, assembly GCA_028128575.1. Taxonomy (NCBI): domain Eukaryota; kingdom Metazoa; phylum Chordata; class Actinopteri; order Cypriniformes; genus Paedocypris; species Paedocypris carbunculus. Next base: position 1,936,003 of record SOMO01000018.1, on the reverse strand, counting down.
AAATGTCTGCAATTCTCCCGTGATGCTGTTGCTGTGAGTAAAACAGTTTGATGCAGAAGTGTATTGAGCTCGTTTGTTAATGTTATTCAAAATTCCAAAATCCAAAATTAATTTATCAAACATTTCAAAACAAGCATGAATATTTTGATCACATTTTATTGCAGAAATCAATGATATTATCAATATACACCATCTCTGTTCCCTTTCATGACGTCATCTTTGACAACATCTTTGACCTCTTTATTGATATCATCACCACTGACGTCTTTTATGACATCATTAGTGACATCATTCCTGACATCATCGCAGACATCGTCACAGACAGCCTTGACATATTTTAGGGCATCATCACATGAGGTTATTTAATCGGTAAATAAAAATCAGTAAATTTAATCAGACCTCAGTCTTGACACCATCATTTCCAAATGACTTTACAAAGCCCCTTAAACTTCTTGCTAGGTCTTGTTATTAAAATTAGAGTTGGTGTAATTTTCAAGAATTCAATCTTCTAAAACCTCTTATTGCCAATGATGTTTTGGGCTTCGGTGACTCGAGTCCGTGTATAAACCTAACTTTTTAATTAAATCCAAGCCGGACCCTGCAGCAACTCATTTTCACTCCGGCTTCTTTTGACTTTCAAGTTTTTCAGAACTGGAACATGGTGAAACCTCTGGAGACAACAAGAAGATCAGAGCATCCAGTGTGCTCATGCTCGTCCTGCATCTTTACAAAATTAAATTGGTACCGTTTTGATTTTTTTCACCTTTTTGCTAAAAAATGGACGGTGATACAGAGACCCCATCACTAGTTCTCTGGTCAGGTTTGTTGTTTGAGCCGAACACTGAGAGTTGAAAGTTCTAGTTACTAAACCGTTGTTGACAGCAAGGCGGCTGAATTCCATTTCACGGGTGTATCAGCAGCAGCACCAGCTCTTTGAAGATAGCTCCACACTCGCTCTGTACGGGGGAACCAATGCGCTCGCTTTGTTTCGCTTCGTGTGGAAAATTGAGAGGCTGAGGTCGGGCTGGTGGTCTCAGCTCTGTGTCCTGTGAGGAAGGAGGAGACCCCTGTTCACCTGGCACTGTACGGTTGCACATAGCTGAGCCTGGAACAGTCTGGCCGAAGGGCTTCAAACGGCAAATGGGAAATCCGTGTTCAGCTGCAAGGTGGAATCCTGTGATACTTCACGGTGGCGTTGACATTCTTTTTTTTTGCACATTTTTGCACATTTTGCATTTTGAATTTGATTTTAGAAACTAATCCACTATATTGTACATGTACATATACCCTACATGTGTGTATATCACTTCGGTATTTTCAGCAGTTTTACGTCCACATTGATAATGTTAAAGATGATGATGATGATGATGATGAGTTGACTTTTCTTTTGCATTTTTCGAATGACTGAATCCGACACGGACGCTTGATTCTGAGAGTAGCCGAGAGTTCGTCAGTTCTCTCTTCCAGAACTTTACAAGAGGACAGCTTCACTGAACTTCACTGAACTCTCAGAAACAAAAGCATTCTGGTGATGCTGGTCGTCATTAATGAACCCTTAAAGGAATTTAGGATATACATTAATGGAATGTTGGATAAGACTTGATTCATATAATTTCGAAAAAATAAAGGGTGTGCATGAAGAGATGATATTAAATCATGATATGATATGAAAATCTACTTCTAATCAACCAAAAGCTGCAAAACAACTATGTATAATAAAGTAACAGTCAGCAGTTTTCCCATGATGCATTGCTGTGTTTTGAGTAAAACAGTTTGACACAGAAGTGTATTGAGCTCCAGATGTTTACGGTAATTTTCTGTCAGTCATCAAACGGGGGCAGAATCATCACAGCGGGAGTGTGTGTCTCGAGAAGCTTCTAGATTCTCTGACGTCATGGTGATGTGAAACTGGAGCATTAACATTTTCAGGCATTTCCTTTTTTAAAAGCAGTTGTGTTTTTTTCTGAGATGTTGTAGATTTCTCTCACGACACACACTTCAGTCTTTTAGTGTTGAAGAAGTGCTTTAAGTCAAGGTTGCGTGAGGAAGAAGACGATGAGGTGTGGAGGACAAACTCATCACTTTGCAGGACAGCAAGGTCCACTGTATGAAACAACAGCACTAGGATTTGCAGAAATTACGATTGTTTAAATATGGCATTTTTTTTTCTTTTTTTTTTTTTTTTTCAACGAACANTTTTTTTTTGTCTTTCAACGAACATAAACAACACAACATTTCCTGTTTTATGTTGCTGCTCGGATTCGTTGTAATTTGTCACAGTCTCAAAATAAATTATGAAAATATATATGCATGTTTAAATGTAATTGCAGGCTTGATGCAATTTTATGTAAACATTTTAATTTGTTCTGTTAATTAAATTATTATTATCCGCACATACCGGGTTAAAAAAGAGTATTTGTAGATGTGACCGTGTGTTTGCATTTGAACCTCCTGGTTTGTGATTCCTTTGTGAGTTCACACGCACGTCCCTGTAAAGTGAAGGTTTATTTAAAGACGCCGCGGCTGTGGTCCGCTCAGGAGACTGGCTTTGATCAGGGGCTCTGGCTAATGGTTGCGGAGGCCGTGACAGCATCATGTCAGTTTCTGTCAGAGTTGTCTGAATCCCGCTGAGTTCCTCACGCTCTTGAACTTTATCTCCAGCTTCTCTGCTTTTTTCCTCCACTTTTGATGTGTCACACATTTTTAAATGGCATTTTTCTGTGATAACCTCTGTCTGCATCAAATTAATGGAAAATGTCATTATTGCACGATAGTGTGTGTGTGTGTGNGTCAATGAATTGCGAATAGTTTTATACATTCCTCACGTTAAAAACGTTTTGCCCAACGGAACATGAAAACGAAAAATGTTTACGTGAGATAATGACTGTCCCTCATTTTCCCCGGATAACGACATAAATATTTCCTGTCTTATCTTTCCTTAAAAAACTGGGACAGCGCGAGATTCGACCAAAAATCGACACTTCGCCGCTCATATTGTGGTTAGCAAAACACAGGCTAGCAAACCATCACCCTGCGTAAAACAGTAAACGGTTCCGAAATACAAATGAAGCTGAAACTTCCGAGCAGATGACAGGACACGGACTTCCTGATGGCGAACGGAGATCACATCTGGTAAGTTCTGAGCTGAAATCTCGGAATGGCGTGCTAGAAGTGTCCGTTTTCACGACGGCGCGTATCGGGATGTTTTGAGAGCAGTTTCGAACTTTTACGGGAAGAGGATGCAGATGTTTGGAGATTCCACCGAGGTTCCTTGAGTCCAGAACCGGAGAACAAAGAGGTAAAATCCATCCGTTCCGCGTTCAGAGAAACTAAAACAACGCGCTCACTATAATGGTCCACGATGCGAGAAGTTCTTTTTACGATTTTGTGATGCGAGAAAACCCAAAAAGTTATTTGGTCTGGTTTCAAAACCACTCCTGTTTTTCACAAGCTCATTGGATCCGAAGCTTCTCTCTTCTGGGGCTTTTGTTAAACCCGTTAAAGTCAGTTTGCTTTCGTTCCTGGAACTTCTCCGTTGCTCCACTGCACCGGGATGCAAATGATGAGGTGATGTTTACACTGAACCATGAAGAGCTTCTCAACTCCACCACAAAAAAACAAAACGGGGAAAAGAACTTCCTGTAGTTACTGCACATGCATAACGCCACCAGACTCAGCACTCGGATCATTCTCCATGTCTTGTTGTTGTTTAGAAATGGCCGAAGATGTCTTATGAGATGGAGAGAACCTGCCGGATGGCTCCACAAGAACGGCCCACATCCTTTGGTTTCCACCCAGCTCACGAGGACTGTGAGATCCCTGGACTGGGAGAGGACAGGTGAGTTCTGAAAGATCACTCTTTTTTTCAGCAAGGAGACAAACACACTTTTTTTAGATGATCCATGACCATCTAAGCATCTAGCATCCACATTTTAAAATAACACATTTTAAACCATATGCTGAATCGGACGAGAAAAAGAAAATAGATAGCATAGTATCACATAGACTTGGGTGACCAATCGTGCTCTTTTTCCCGGACATGTCGTCTTTTTATGTCTTGTGCGGACGGATTTTATACATTTTATAAATATAAACACGGCACAATTTTTTTATGCAATGAAATGACCTACGTAGTTGCTGCCTCATGGACGGGTCTGCGCCTCGCACACACACACACACACACACACACACACANACTTTTTTGAGCAATGAAATTACCTAGTTTTTCATTGCGTGCGTATACACACACACACACACACACACACACACACAGCGCTGCTTCACAAATGAACTACAGAAACTTACGTACGTCCCGATCGGTACAAGTATAAAGATGTATATACTGTATGTGTCATTGTCAGGCTCATCATCTCTAAGCTCGCATTATAAACAGCTCAAAGCTTTGTATCTTTGTGAAACTCTTCTATTATTCTTCGTATCAAAAGACAAGTTTGAAGCTGGATTTTCTAACTGAAGAGTTGATATTTAGAACATCATCGTTATCATTTATTCATTTATTTAAAAAGAGTCCAAGACTAATATTGGGTACAGGTTTTTACAGATGTACTTTTATTGTATTACAGGAGGTAATTTTGCACTATTGAAGCATGTTAAAGCATGTTCATGAACCTCAGAGAAGCCTGTCTTAATTTTTGTCTTGAGGCCATGCCGATGTCTTTTTTTGGAACTCAAAATATGGGCATTCTAGGAATATCTTTCTCCCCGTTGCTACTAACTTATTAACTTCTTAGCTTCCTGCTCTGACCAACCTACATTCACCCACCATCATCCTTATGAAAAAGGTACTAGTTAAATTTGTATTTTAAATGAGGCTAACATGGTTAACACTTCTTAAAAAGGCCATCACATATTGCATTACGTGGAATCTTTTTGCATGCAGCTAATGAGGTCATTGTGTCTGACCAATCAGATACATTGTATTGAGTAATTGTAATTGTATAATGTTTTATTATTTTTTGTTGGTTGATTGACTGTTCACTGTCAAAAGATTATTTGATATTGAATCTAAACTTCTGTGCTTTATTTATAAATCACAATCATATTCATATTTTTCTGTTTTGTGTAATGGCCAATGGGTTACACTTTCCCGCTGGAGCCGGCCTTCTCCCTTTAAACAGACTGTTCTCTGGCACACACAGGCGACTTTGACTGCCAAGTAAACACATTAACAAATACTTCTGGGTTAATTGTCATGCATAGTGTCACTTTTAGAGGCTGGTGTGTGTGTGTGTGTGTGTGTGTGTGTGTGTGTGTGTGAGAGAGAGAGAAAAAGAGAGAGAGCGAGAAGAGAGAGAGGGACGACCGAGACAACCGCTGTGCAGGATTGAGCATTTCTCCCCAACACTGGAGTACAGTTTACCTAAAAAAAAATGTGACAATTTGTACAAACAATACTATGTTCTATTTTTAAAATATCAACAATTTTTTTTTTCATTTGTAAAACAAACTTCATTCAAAGCTCAATAATAAAAACACAGATTTCATATTGTGTATACAATTTATAGATTTATAGTTAGACTTATAGTTACATTAAGATTTGATATTTTTCCCCCACGTGTGACCTTCTTTAATCACTGAGGCATCGGCTAGTCCACTAAAATCACTTTATTTAATTAAAACCAACATCTTTCATCCTCAGGTTGACCTTCTCTCAGGATTCTTCTTTCTGTCTTCTTCAACAAGAGGCTTCTTGGCTTCCTCTTCTGGCTCACACTGGCTGGCTTCTCCCTTTTGTACCGGGTTGATTGAGCAAGAAGCCGGTGTAGGTACCAAATAGGCTCGGCTGCAAAAACGGCTCGGGCTGGCGACTAATGATGACATCACGGTTACAGCAATCGGACCGAGCACATATCATCGAGTAAATAAACGACTGTATAGAAAATCTTAATTTATGCTGTGCAGTCTGGTTTCATTTGCCCAAATGTCAGATTTACACATTGATGTCTAAAATCAGTCATATTGATAACTATAATCAAAAGCAGCGTCACACAGTTCCAAACATGGTGTTTAAGTATAGATATAATATATATAGTATATTGTAATCACAAAGGTTATATATCCCATATTTCCCTTTTTTTCTATCTTACACGTCACCTTGCCCAATCAAAAAGTGCGACATCATCATTAGTCGCCGAGCCGATTTGGTACCTACACCGCTAGCACCTGTGTGGTCTCGTTACCGTGCAGAACATGCTGTGCTCTAAATGGTTCACAGTATATATATTTTTCTTAAGTTTAGTTTTTGTTTTTTATTATAATTATTAATAATTATACGTTTTCATATTTCATATATTGTCTTTTTAAAACACACATTATTTTGATATTGTTGAATACATGTTCTGGCTTGGGCTTGGAAACATGGAAGCTGTTGTTTTGTACTTGAAACATTTATTACTCTATTGGGTTTTGTACTTTATTCATGTTGAACTGTCATAAAGAACAGAAGATGCTGCAGAAATAAGAGGTTTTGCTGCTAATACTTCCTGCTTCAGACGGACTGTTCTAAAACACAAGCCTACTGTTTTCAATATGTTTATATGTAGCACTCTTATCACTATTAAAATTTTCTGCCTGTATGTTTATAGATTTTTTACTAAACCTTTAGAGAGTTTCTGCTCTGCAGTGTCTTTTTTCCTCTCTATTCCCAGTTTACTGGTTTCCTGTGGCTAAATCACAAACACTAAATATTGGAACATGTCATGGCTTCAGTTCCAATGGATCTCAGACAAGCTTTTCATGTTGCTAAAGCTTCTGTGAAATATAGAAGTCTTCTGTTGTCTTATCATGCACATCTTAAAGAATCGAGGTGTTTATTCAGAGGATGTTGCTAAAAACGGACAATGTTTTGTTTTGAGATCAGGAGGAAGAGAAATTGATTTCCCTTAGGATCTCAGCAAGAATGAAGAATTAAGTCTGGGGTGAGGAAGTGCTTCAAAATCTCCATGGAGCTCAGGGACAAACATTCACTGTGAGATTCTGAATCCCAATCAAAAGTGCTACAGCTTTTTTATTCCCATTGATTTCACATTATTTATCCAATTTTCTAAGCGTCAGACCAGTGTGGTCAAACTGTATTTGCTAAGTAGCCCTATAATAGAGAATATAAACTGAAGAACATCTAGATTTAATCCAGGGATACTGCAATAAAAGACTATTGTTTATGGTAAATCACTGTAAAATGAACAGAAGCCTTTTCTTCAGAAGCATTAATCTCGTAACTGAATATACACTTTTCATTGCGCCACCAATGTGTAACCTCCTGAGTCCTGATGGCCTCGTCTGTGTACTGACCTTCACAGAATTTTCCCACCTGCTGTGTTAACCCCTGACATGCTAAAACTGATTAGACCACCCTCTAGTGGCGTCCGATTGTCGAAGCGCATTATGCAGTTATAGCGAAAATGGCGGAGAATAAGACAGTAGTTCTGTCGGCCAAGACGCAAGTCTTAGCAAAGGAAGTATTTGTATTATTTCAGAGCTTGGGTCACACACAGAAAAATGTGTGTGTGTGTGTGTGTTTGATTAATTATACAATATGTGTCTTGTATTTTTTTCGAGGATAAAAATATAATTTAATGCAATTAAAAAACAAAAGATGTATTAATGTTGTACAGTACTATGCTTTTAAAAAAGCCACTATGAGGAACATTGATGAACAGGTTGTGGTCAGATCTTGGTGGTCTTCTTGTTTTCTTTCAGTGACGTCAGTTTCAGTGGGTTTGTTTTTGATCTCATACACTGATTAGATCTCATACGCTGATTATCTCTGATTATGAGATAATGGCATTCCACAATGCCTTTGTTAATAATAGCTACAATTTCTGAAAGTTTCAGACTAGTTTAGTCTCTGTAATATGAACAGAATCAGGTTTCTCTGTTATTTTTTATATACACCTTTTTTTCTTATTCATCTCTATGTTTTTCATACGAGGCTTTTCTCCACAGTCTACTACAGTCTATCGGTTGTTTTACACGTTATGCTCAGTAGTCAGTTCCTCTCTAGATCTCCTATTAGTCTCACAGTTGGATTTTGCCATCTTATGGTCTGTAGTTCTGGATCAGCTTCTGGGTTTGGATCGGGACATGGTACGCCAATTAATGGCCTTCTTTTTGGACTCTTCTTCTTCACTGCTTTGGCCATGGTGTCCTTCATTGTTCAGAATAAACACAGGACCTGTTGACAGGAGTCTGTTGATGCGAGATTAAACTGCAAGACTGGGATGAGATGCTACCCTTGTCCCACAAAAGTCGTTGTATGTGTGTGTGTAGGTGTGTGTGACAGGTTCCTACTCTATCATTGACCTTGTGAAAATTGGTCCCCGACCCTCTGGAGACCTCTTGTCTCCACTCGCCCTCACTGCACATCTTCCCTCCGTCTGCTGAACTGTCACTTACTGTCTGTCTGCCACTGGCCATTTCTGTTCTCAAGAGAATGATCGGCTGTTTCTCCGCACAGGCATCATCTCGCCTCCGACACTATAGCAGAAACACAGTCCCCGTCTGAAACAACACGTGTTGGAGCTGGATCAGTTTCCAGGGAGTACTTTAGGCTGCTTTATGTGAATAGGGAGAAGAGTCGGTACAAAAAGCTCCAGCATTTTCCAAGCATTTAGTGAAGAAAGATCTGATCACATCGTCTGCAAAGGCGCTCCATCATCCATTTTTCAGGGCTGCATATCTGATCTCATTTTTAGCATGTTTTTGCATTCAGACAATGTGTCCATTTTAGTGGTTGGAACTTTGTTGATATTGAGGGCTACAATTTTTTTTCTTATCGATTAATCTAATGATTATTCTTTTTGCCCAAACTATTATTTGTTCATAAAAAATGAACATGCTATTTGGTTTTTAATTAACACTGTCCTTTTCCATTTAATCCATTTAATTTGTTTAATGTAGGTTTAGTGCAAAGTGCAGCAAGTCTTTTCTTTATGTATTCTCTTTTGCTTTCACCAAATTCTCTTCTTTCCTGAAACATGTAACCTAGCTCCGTTGCAGTCATTGTCTTGTCATAAGTTATAGTGATAATACATGAATATACAGTAAAAAGAGCAGCATCACAGCAGTGACTTAATCAAAATGCCATAGTAAATATAAGTGGTGTTTTTACTCACTCCTGCCAGTGATTTAAATTATTAAATTAGATGCAACCACGACAATAACAGCAATAAACTGCAAATACAAAAATATATATTAATTTATCATTTAATTTAAACTAACTCCCAGAATGTCTGGATAGGTTTATTAAAGACCATCAA
>SOMO01000018.1:1896902-1915944 GCA_028128575.1 Paedocypris carbunculus | reverse complement strand
ATAACGTGCAGCCATAGTTCAGATTTGCTCAAGCCAGAGAAACAGTATGGCAGCCATATTTCTTATCGGGGAACCACACTGGTTGAAAATGTCTGAATAGAGTCGGATCAGACAAATCCCAACTGCTGTTTTTCTGGCTTTATTAAATTCTCTACAGGGTGGTCTCTCACTGGTAGTCTTTGCCCTACCTTCAGCCATCTATCTTCTGCAGTGATCGGGTCAGGAACACAAGGAAGGTGATGAGGGTGATGTGCTGGAGTGTTCTTGGCTCTGACACATTTAATCACTCTGACAAATCCTTCTTTTCTTTCCCATTGTTGTTTATTAGAAAGTAGATGTTTTGTTCCTCTCCCTGAAGCTCACCCCAAGAGCCGGCTTCGTGTGACAGTGTCTGCTGGTGTCTGAGAAGCCTACACTCTTCTTTCCACCTTTGTCTAAAAATAAGCCCTTGTGAAGATCATCAGAGTTACGTGTGACCCGACTTCTCAATCACTCGTACTCTAGTTTGTGTGTGTGTGTGTGTTTTTCTTGATGAAGGTTTTTGAAATGTACGATTGAAAGTATGCCATTACATTTTAATTACATTTACAAAACTATTTACAATTTTTGCAACATATTTACAAAATAAAACCACAACAGATTTATTAAACTTGCTAAAAATAAGCCCTAAAGTCTGTCTCTAAGCAAACAGATGCGTCCTTTTTAAAACTTTGTAGATATTTAACTTTTTATAATTTATATTGGATATCATCTACACTATAAATGATAGTCTATAATTATTAAAATCAGAAAATGTTCATCACAAAGACATATTTGAACATTTAGGTTTTTTTTAGATCAGAAAATACATCTAGATAATTATTGTATATAGAAAACTGGAAAGTTGTTAATAGTATAAAAAAATTCAAGAATTGATCAGTTAAATTGAATAGAGTTGAACATCTAATTTAAAACATTGTAGAAACAAACACGAACAACACTTTAGCTAAGTGAATGTGTTGCATGTATAGAAGTGTAAGTTTGCATGTGAGATGTTTCTACAGCTCACGTTCATTCTACTATAACTACTGTATAACTGAGCCGCGAGTATTAGGACAGACTATCTTTGTGTGTCACATGAGTGAGGAGCGAGTTTAAAATGTTCTTAGCTACACTCATTCTGATTTTAAGTGGAGCGGTCACGTCTGCTCTCTCTTTGATGGATGATGGTCAAACTGAGTTATTCTTGGACCGGGCGGTCATCTTCTCGCTTGCTTATAGACTCATCACAATTTAAGGGGAAACGCTTTAATTCAGTCATATTATACCGTCCTTGTGAACGAACGGTGTGAACGAGTCTGTTCTTCTGATACCTCTCTGTAGGAGACCTCACCATCCATTTAGAAGAGTGGCAGTGTTTGGTCCACAAAGCTCACATACATTGATGATCAATCTAATAATAAATACACGCGCTATGTTGGCTGCCACAAGACATAATTTCCTTTGCATCAGTCAAAGAGGCAGAGACAAACACATTAGCATAATTATTCATTAATATGCAAACACATGCAGATGTTGGACAATCAACAGATGTGCTGCTGATGTTGAGTTTCACTGCTTCATACAGGCATCAGTGAGGACAAGCGTGGTTGCATTTGTTGCATTTTTCTAAATATTTTTATATAGTAAAAAATGAATCTAATGAACTATAAAGTATAATACATACATATACTGTGTATACTGTATTTAAATAGTATATAATACATTATTTTTATAATTTATTGCGCGTATCATAATCAAAGAAACATTAATAACGTGACATTTTTCTGATCTATGCAGTACTTAAATATTTTAAAGCTAGATTTTAAAGCATATGTAAATTTTAATATATGAATATCTAATGAAAATTAAGAAATTGTAAAATCATTGATAATTAAATTTGTTTTTCTATTTTTATATACACATGTAAATATTATAAATATTATATATATTATATATTTTATATTATATATTATAAATATTGCTCTAATATAAAGAAAACGAGTTTGGACACTTTCAAATGTAAAGATGCTCACACACACTTGCAAGTGATTTGCTGTTTTTTTCCCCCTAATGAGTGAAGTGCGCGTCTCAGGGTCATGGTGAAGCTTTCCTCTGTGTTCTAGAAACTTCTCCTCTTTGTATGGAGAGATTGAATTCCATCACATTCATTTAATCAGAGGACATGATTCACACAGAAGTTTGTTTCTGTAAAAAAACTTTAAAATGACAAAATATTATCTTTAAACAAAATTAGTGAACGTACATACTGTGTTTAGCACTATAGGTCTCATTATCAAGACTAATAAACTGTGCAGAAAATCACTAATTTGGTATAATTTCTTCACACTTGACCTCAAAGACTTTGAATAATGCCAAAACGTCTTGTATGCTAATGCTAATCGTCGCGAGTTGAGTGCTTTTGACATTTAAACATGTATTAAATAAGCTCCTTACGACAGAGAGCTGCTGGGTAAGGAGCTTGTGCAGGATTACGGGGAGCAGTCTGGGCTGTTGACTTCAACTCACACCGGGTTTGAACTTGCTGTTGGTGAAACGCCACTTATAATCGAACACTGTTGTTGTGTTTCACAGTACATTAGCGCCATTGATCGGGAGGCTTTGGATCAGGCCACGCCCCTTTTGTGAGCCTTCCTGTCTTTGTCAAAGCATGAAGGCGTTTAATATTTATTATTTGCCATCTTAAATTGCAGCGTATATGTATGGGTGGAGGTGAGTGGGGCTTGAGTAGGTGTGTGTGTGTGTGTGTGGGTATATAAAGAAGTCGGTTTTATTTCTCTAGCAGCAACAGTAAACAAGCATCTGCATTGCTATCGATCGCATTTTACTCCAAGCATCAGTCGATGCCTTTTCTTCTCTTCAGATTCGAGCGACTGAGCATTCCTCTAACGCTTCGGTGTGAAAATCTGTCTAGCTTCTAAAAAAGGTCCTTTAAAGTCTGTGTGTGTTATTCAGACCTAGTGGAAACTTTTAACAGTTTGGCTTGTCAATCCTTCATTTAAAAATACTACCTCTGTTATCCCAAAGGTTTAGAATACGTACTGTAGTTTTTCTACAGTACAAACATTATTCCAAAAATGTACTGTACTGTGTACAGTATATAAAATGTATATATTTATATTAACATTGGCCCTTTAACCTATTTGTCAACGATTCTCATATTTATAATAAAATGTATGAAGCTTATTAATTTTATGTTATTATATTATGTTATATTTATTTAAAAGCATAAAAGTGTTGAACTGTGTGTGTGTGTGTGTGTGTGTGTGTGTGTGTGTGTGTGTGTGTGAGTGAGAGGGGGGGGGGTCAAGTTATTACATCATGGTGTTAGAGATCTAGCCTGTACACAGTGATAAATGTGACCATGTTTCTTGTTTGTTCCTTGCTTCACTTCATCGTGGAACTCAGAGAAGGAAAGCTGATTTATAATTAATTACTTCAAGTCCAAGTGTGAAGCCTTTACTTCTTATAAGCGTGGAATGTTTATTCGGACATTATCAAACCACACTTCAGGTTTGTTTTTTTATTGATACACAATATAAGTAACTAAAGGCTTTGTTTATTAGTTATTAAATTCACATGTTTCTACAGAGTCTCACACATGATTTATTTGTGATTAATGACTACACACACAAACACACACAGAGAAACCACATTTACATAATGTCCAACAGGTTCACAGAAACGCGTCAGACACACACACAACCACACATGAATATTTAACACCCCAGACACACTTGTGCCGTGTGTGTGATGTTCTGTGACATAAGGGCTCTTCTCTCCTCCCGCTGAAGTCACGGCTCACCTCTTCCCTTCTCACCTGCTTGTGTTATTTACAGCTAGCCTTTTCTCTGTGTTCATGTGCGTGTGTGTGTGTGTGTGTGTGTGTGTGTGTGTGTGTGTGTGTTGTAGGGGCAGAGGGGGGGGCAAACTTGGAACTCAAGAAGCATCACATTAAAATGAATTCACATTAAAATTAAACCACAAAATCCACATTGATTTTATTGACTTGTTGCAGTCGATAGTAAATGTTTATAAATGTTTAAAAGTCTTGAGAATTTTAATAAATATAAACTTTTAACCTTTAAATGTTAGACAGAGAGAGAGAGACTAAGAGAGAAAGAGAGAGAGAGACTGAATCCTGACAGATTTCTGACATACTGGTTGGTTCTCGCCTGTTGATGTGGGACGTTCTTTTATCCCAATGAATAAAACAACAGGTTCATCAACAGGCCAGTATCCGAGCAGATGTCTTCAGATTGGACCGGGAATTACTCAGGGCAGAAAACCTGCTCTAATGTTGCAAAATACTGACATGAATAATTGAATTTTTTTTTTTTAATCATAATTTTTACATCAACCAGTTGGTTAGAAGGTCATAACCAAAGACATTCTATGATAGAGTTAATGTGGCAAATTACCATGAATTTTTTAAAATAAACCAACGCATTTGTAGACTTGAAACACTCACCAGAATCTGAAATACAGTGAGACACACTGCTGATCAATTCTACAGTTTTTTCAAGTATATTTTTTGATTTATTGGTTGGTCCTCATCTTTTCCGATGAGATGTTGTGATTGACCACATTATGCATGGTTGGTCGACTACATTTTTCTGTAATTGTATTGACTTATTTTCTTGAGAATAAATAAACTCAGTTGACTTTTAGTGAGCATCACTAGAGAAAATAAATCAATATGTTTAAAGAAAAGTGCCTAAGGGTAGAATCAATCAAAACTTTTAGCCTCAAGGCAAACAAATAAACATATAGTGCAAGCACTGCGATGCTCTCAAGATACTCTAGGTTGGTTTTGACTTAACAAGAGTATTGGTTTCATTTTAGGGTTCGGGCTTGAATGATGACTGCTTTGTTTTAGTGGTCAAGGTGGTAGTGTTCTGGTCCAAGAATGAGTGAATAAGTATTATTGATTGTGTGAGTTTGTGTAAACAGCTAGTCTGCTTTGTGATTGGTTGACAATCCGTCAGGTGGTGAGGGTGTGTCCATGTGTTCCTTTAAAAAAAAAAACATTTTTTTGTGATTTCACCCTTTCTCAAGATGCTGGTTTGCAGTTTAAGGGCAATGTACAGATGGGTGTGGCTTTTCTCACAAAACGCTGTTATTGGTTGGTCAGTTCTTAATGTGCTTGTCCCCACATTCTCTCATAAGATACTGTGATTGGTTGGCCACCATATTGTCATTTTCTGTCAAAAGGGTCATTGTCACATTGTCTTCTCTGGAAAGATGCTATGATTGGTTGTTAGCTGTTAAGATGCGTATCCTGAGAAGATTCTACTATTGGTTTGCTCTCAATCTAGCTTTATTTCATAAATAGTGTAGAAATAAAACGTATTGTATTTAGTGTTTATTTACAGTTTTTTTTCATGATTTCAAGGGAATCATGAGTATTGCCATATTAAGTTCCACTTTTTGTTCACGTTTCCAGTTATGGTGCAGTTATATACATAATCATAAGTGTTAAAACATGCAAAAAATATCTAGATGCATCACGTGTGTATGCAGCGTGTGGCCTGTTCTATTGTCACGGCTTCATAAAACACTTTAGTCTTATCAGAAGATGCATTCATGCGTCAAGATAATTTAGTTGACACCAATTTCTCGGGGTCTCCCAAAATACAGCGGAATTGCAGGTCTTGACATATTAGATTTGTTTCCTTAGCTCAGGGATATTCATAATAGTTTATCTTTTATTTATTTTGTAAAATTGCTTCAAGTATGAAAAATATTACAAGAATGGTGGTTGTGACCTCAGATCTCGCAGTATTGCCTCATAGCTGACCTGAGTTTAATTGGATATTCTATAAAAAGGCCAGAGAAGCCCAGACACTGACGTTTAATGAGCCACACAGGCTGTGGAAGCCGCCGGATGTGTCGGAGAAACGCTTGCTGATTGGAACGAGCCACGTCGGGGTGTTTTTTTCCTGCTGGTTCCACTATGAGCAGAGTGAATACATCAAGTGTGTGTGTACATTCTGTAGGACGCAGCTGAACTTCAACTGAAGTGTCTAGATCCTCAAAGCTATCACACCAGGCCTTTATAAAACAATCTATGTGCACAATCGTAAGAGAATAAACATCTTGTTTTATGTGCATGGTGGTCCGGACTGCGAAACCCTCCTTGTGTGGCTCACACAGACACACTTATCCATGCAAACCGTGAACTTCCTCTGGCTGAGACAAAAGTCTCTTTGTGAGGTGTTTCTGTGTTGGTGTTTCACACCAGAGACGGGTGGAATTTTATTTACAATAATCAACAATGACACATTTCTGTAGGAGAATATCTCATTTACTTTACTTTTACATTTAGGAAATGCTACTGTCCACAAACACTGGCATTACTGAGATGTTACACTCAGAGTTTCTATGCAAATCAAACAACAATTCTGTTGTTGCAAAGTAAGTATGTGTAATGTACAGTATAAATTTCTACTACACTCTTATTAGCTATATTTCTCTTATTTCTCACTGTCTCTTTTTGTTCGTTTTTGGTTGTCATTATTTATTTATCTCAGTTTTATTCTCTGCGCATTTCTCTCTCTCTCTCTCGTTCTCTCTATTTCTGTACCTGTGTCTGTTACATAAAACTGTCTGTCTTATATATGTCTGTATGACCTGCCTGTCTCACTTTTGCTGTCTTACCTCAATCTTTTCATATATATTTTGATATCTTCTAAAACACCTGTTTGTGTCTCTCCGCCGCTCCTTTCTTTCTTTATCTCTCAATAATTTATTTCTCTCATAGCTATCTCACCTTTTCTGTTTTTTCTCTTTCTCTAACTATCAATTTTTTTCTCTTTCTCTCTCTCTATCAATATAATTCTGCCTGTTTTTAAAAAAATTTCTTGTGTATGTTGCTGTAGATTTCTGCTGCTCTCTGTCAGTTTCCCTCTTCCACACTTTTGCATTCTCTCCCTCTTTCCTTCTTTCACTCCCTTTCTCAGTCGCTCTCTTATTTTACACCACACACACAAATCAACAGTGGGCCAAGGTCATGTAGGGGTCACCCAGACGACGTCACATGAATAACAACGACTGATGGTTCTTCACAGGTTCCACACGCTTGAATGTCAAGTTGTTGTTTCCTGTTGGCGTCTTGCTAATAATAGTCGACCTCTGCCCGTGTCCACTCTTCATTTGTACATATCAGTGAAAGAGGAGCGGCAAGCAGACGTATTTGCATAGTTATTTCTGCAGGAACACACACGTTCACTGTCACTTATGGACAATTTATCAGACATCAGATCTGCATGTTTCTGGACTGTGGGAGAAAGCCGGAGACCAAGAGGAAACCCACGGAAGCAGGAGAACATCAGTCGTTGAGCTAATCATCAAACACTAGCGCTGTGACTAGAGTGGGAACAAACAACTGTATTGTGGCAGTGTCCTCTACCGTGCCTAATCTGTCCAAAAGCAAAGACACTTTTATAAAAATAAAATGAACTAAGAGCAGAATCAAAGCTGCTGTGCTCCGTCATTACGGCTCTTCCCTGTTAGACCCAGGTTTTATAAGCGGGTCTAAACAGAATATCAACATCTCCCAGGTGAAGTTATGGGGTCAACTTATAAGCGAGTAAAGACGTTATATTTAATACGTATAGCTCTGCAGGAGGAATGCAGATGTTCTTCAGAATGTTCTTCAGATGTTCTCCTGGCTTAGGACTCCATCACTTGAGCTGGTGCGATCTCTCTCTTCCTATTATTCCCTCACTTTCTGTGTTCATCATTCCACCCTCATTATATCTGTTTTTTTCTCTGTCTTTTTAACATCTTGTCTTTCACTCTTTCTCACTCACTCTCTCCTCTTTCTTTCTTAGTTTTTAGCTTTCCCCTTAATCAAACCAAATCAAATCACTTTATTGTTACATCACCACAGTGTGAGCTGTGGTGAGTGGAAAACTTAGGTGCAAAACACAAAATACCTACAAGGCAATACAGTGCAATAATAATAATATGTACAAAGATTTAAGTGTTTAAATTTAAGTGCTTAATTGCTCAGCATCCTGGGGAAAAAGCTGCCCGGATACTGCGGTAGTGTAGCACAGAGAACAGTCTGTGACTCGGGTGGCTGATGTCAGCGATGATTTTGATAGCTTTTTTTTTTGCTGCTTCTGTTGTAGATGTCCAGGATGGAGGGAAGCTCACCTCCTACAACACGCTAAGCCGATCACACAACCCTCTGAAGGTCTTTGTTGTTTCGATGTTGTTAGTCCACCAGACAGTAATACAGCCAGTCAGAATACTCTCCACAGTGCAGGTGTAGAAGGAGCAGAGAATACGGGGGTTCGTTTCAAATTTCCTAAGGCGTTCTGAGGAAGAAGAGGCGCTGCTGTGCCCTTTTCAGCACTGCTTTCATGTGGACAGTCCATGTGAGGTCCTCAACAATTGTCAATGGTGATGGGGGTGTTCTCTCTTCTGAAATCCACCACCAGCTCTTTGGTCTTACTGTTGAGTGAGAGGTGATTTTCCTGACACCAGTGTGTCAGAGCCAGTGTGTCACCTCCTCTCTGTAGGTTGTCTCATCATCGTCCGGGATCTGGTCTATCACCGTTGTGTAATCTGTGAGTTTAACGATGACGTTGGAGCTGTGTTTGGCTGTACAGTTGTGTGTGTACAGAGAGTAGAGAATAGGGCTGAGAACGCACCCCGGAGCACCGATGTTGAGGGTCAGCGCTGATGAGGTGATGTTGCCTAGTCTGACCACCTTGCGTCCAAGAATGCAGAGCTGTAATCAACAAACAGCATTCTCACATACGTGTTGTTCTTGTCCTGGTGGGAGAGAGACGTGTGGAGGGTGAAGGCAATTGCGTCATCAGTGGAGCGGTTGCTCCTGTACGCAAATTGCAGAGGGTTGAGTGAAACAGGCAGCTGAGAGCAGATGTATTGTTTAATCAGCTTTTTCAAGCACTTACTGAAGATCGGTGTCAGTGCAACAGAACGCCAGTCGTTTAGACATGTGGCTTTGGTTGGTTTTGGTATTGGCACAAATGTTGATGTTTTAAAGCAGGGGTGCCCATTACGTCGATCGAGATTGACTGGTCAATCGCAAAGGCATTGTGATTATGACACAAACTGTAGAGGGAAAATTAAAAAAAAAAAACTCTAGCAATCTTGCGAATAAGAGAGGGGCTAAAAATGAATTTAAATGATGTAGCATGTAAAAAGCGATTCTACCCCACACGCAATCTTAATCCAGCGTTTACACAATTCTGCCAAACTCTAATTTCCGACGAGCGTCTCTCTGTCAGCTGTGTGCGCGCTCGCATGGGCGGAGTTCCGTTCGCAGCAGCGGTCACGTGCGCTTATTACTTACACAAGAACGAGTCGGGTGCTAGTTGAGTTTAAAAAAACATACAATAAACAGAGAGAATGAGTAAGGTAAAATAATGGTCAAGTAAGTCTGCTATCAACTCGGACATTTTCGTACCTGAAAAAGGATTTTATTCTGAAGTGTGTGTTTACTGCGGTTTAAAACCAGAAGATGAAACTCAGCAAACCAGTGAGATGATGGCATTATACAGCAAACAATAAAATAATTTAATAATACATTTATTAAAGTAATAAAATATTAAAAGTTTATATATATATATATATATATATGTATATATATATATTATAATTTTTTTTATATTTATTTATATTTAGCTGGTAGATCGCTTTGACTAGGTAAATTGAAAAGTAGATCGCGAACCGAAAAAGTGTGGGCACCCCAGTTTTAAAGCATGTGGACATAATGGACAGAGAGAGGAAGAGATTAAAGATGTCTGTAAAAACTCCCTATAGCTGTTATGCACATACTTTAAGAACCGGACCTGGAATGCCATCGGGGAGGACGGGGAGTGTCGTGGGTCTCGAAACGGACATTCGTCCGGGAGAGAGGCGGAAACGTTTGCAGTGGGAACTTTGTTTCTTTTAAAGTCCGAGATGTTATTAATACCCTGCCACATACCTCATGTGTTGTTGGATTTAAACTTGTTTTTGACTCCTGTCCTTATATCTGCATTTGGCAGTTTTATTGGTTTTGCGGAGGTTGTAGCTGGCGAGTTTCCATTCTTCCGAAATAAAATCTTTTAAATCAGTCAATCAGTCAATTCATCTCTATAAAACTCCTTCCATTCTGTTTTTCTCTCTTTCTTTATCTAGCTATTCCTCTATCTCTTCCTTTTTCCTGCTGTACCACTTGTACCAGATGCTGCTTACAGTATGTTGTTCTGAGCTGCAGTGACAGTGAAGAACTCTGGTGTCGAGAAGAAATTCTTTATGATTTATTTAGAGGTGGTGGTCTCGGGGGATCTCCCTCCAGACATGGATTAAAGTGCCACATATTAAATTAAACATACTGAAATGAACGAAATAATGTAGTAACAGAGTTTAATTAATGCTTAAAAGTCCCTTTGGCTTCAGGTGTGTTTAAGAAATAAAGAATTGAACCTGATGCTCGGTTAAACTCTTGCAGGCTGATACAGGGACAATATATAAACTGCTCTTTCTAGAACCATCTCCTTTTGTCTGTCACTGTTTTAAACTTCAAAGCGGAAAATAAATGAACCTTCCGCAACATCTTCATCCAAAAACATGGGGAGGAAATGATGAGTGACCAGCTGCAGGATCAATTTAAAAATCACACCTATTCTCTCAGCGGATCAGAACATCGTCGGCAGCTTTGCTTCATTCAATGGTTTTGTCTTCACAGAAACTGTGATTTGAGCTCGAGCAAAGACGGGATTAAGCCGTGGATGTTCATAACGTCAGACAGGAGAATCCCCTGCTTTAAATCAGCCGTGAAATTCATTTCCACACCCAAAGGTTCCAGAAATCTGAAGTGTGTGCTTCGTGTTCCCTGTCATTGTTCTGACCTTTGGGAGAATTAAGTGTATTTGAGAAATACCTGCAAATCTCAGATCCTGGTCTGGTGTACTCTACAACTCATAAGTGTCCTTGAGCAAGACACGGACCTCCACATGCCACCCGACACCACGGCTTTGGCTGCCCACTGCTCCAAGTCTGTTTGCTTTTAACAATTTTAATACTGCCCCTAGTGGACATAATGACAAACACACTCACTTCCATTTCACGTGCAGACAAATCTTAACAGGTGGTGGTCTATTGTGTTTATAGACTCTTTGTGTTTTGGTACTTTGAAAAAACAATGCGTGTGGTATTACCCAAAGAAACACACAGAACATGAATATAACGCCATTGATCCATTATATTGTCATTTTCTCCTGTAGCCCCCGAAAATTAATCCCACCGTTGCTTAACATGGTGATGGAGACTGATGGAGACTGCTGGGTGGGACTGCTTGTGTAATTCAGGCCATTATAAAGTGAATCACATCTGCGCTGATTAGATCCCACGGGCCGCCCTGGACATGAGCACTCTGGGAACTGCAGTTCTCCTGACAGCAGAAATTATTCTGGGTGTCCAGCAGAAATGGGATGATTAGGGAAGCGTAATGAGAAGGTTGATTAGTTACAAACACTGTGAGAAGGGCGGTGAGAGACTTTAGCAAGTCTTGTCACTGTCTCTAATGAGGCGGCTGCTTACCAGTGGATCCGAATCATGAGAGAATCAGAGAAAAAGCTGCTAATGGTTTCTCATTTAGCTCGATTATTTCAGTGTGGCTGGGTTTGAATGCTTAAAAGTTGATTCAATCAACTCGAGTAATTAGACTGGATGAAATTAAGAGTTGGTTTGCAATAACAATACCCCACTTAAACCTACCCCTAAAATGGGACACGCCATAGAAAAATGGGACATGCCAAGTAAAGCACATAAAATAAGATGCCTCCAGGATAAAACCGAACCTAACCAAAATAAGACCTAGTCTAAAAATACGAGCTAATCTCAAGATCCGGTCTAATCTCTAATTAAGACATAGTTTCAAAATAAGACCAAGTCTCAAAATAGGTCTAGTCGTGAAATAAGACCTAGTCTCAAATTAAGTCACATACCCAAAATAACACGCACAAATCCTCCATCTTGGCACTTGTTTGCTGCTGCTGAACTTGGGAGAGCCTGGCATGGAGCCTGGAGATTATTGATGACTTTTACCTTGCGCTTATTCTTAGATGATAACGCTCAGTCAGAGATGCTGACAACAACATTGCTCTTAGACAAGCCTGCCCATTTAATTCACAAATCACAGCTTTGCGCTGAAGAAAAGTCAAGTGCTTTATAGCACAAATGATTTCCGGAAGACATCCATTCTGCACCTTTTGATTGATGCCTCCTCCAGAAATGTTCCCAGACTCCATCTTTCCTCACTGTAACTTTCCATCAGACGCAAACACCAGGTGTAATTACCTGCAGCACTCAAGGTCACCGCAAATGAGAAAACCATTAGTGGAGCTTCTGCTCTTCTCTCAACCATCTGCGAATTGGCCCTGACTGAACAGACAAGCAGATAATATAACTGTAACCATCATCAAGCACATTTCAGAGTAGCTTGTGAAACTTGTTAGACACTTTTGCTGGGTTTAACTGGTCCAAAGTGCATCAAACCTAAAGCAGCATTTGGGTCTGTTCTGAGATGAAAAAAATTTACTCTAAATGGAATTCTTCGTATTAGTATTAGAGTAGTAGGAATGTTATATTAGTATTGTTACAAATTTGATAGTGGCACTTTTACGTAGCAGCATGCAATAATTCTTTTCACAAGAAATTGCAGACTACTGTAGCATCACTAGAGTGTTTTGCGAAGGCGTGATGCAGGATGCTGATGGACCCCCCGATGAACCTCGACAGGATCTTATGTCTAATGTCGGATGACACATGTTTGAACGTTTCAATGTGCAGTACAGTTCCCAGATTTTTTCTTTGAATCTCAACCCATTAAAGCAACTTTACGTATTTACTTGCTGTAGGATTACTCAATAAAACAATGGACATGTGAGGATGCTGAACATTGATTGAACATTTATAGCGTCATGTTCAAAAGAAACATATCTAAATGCTTGTGTTGGTCTTCAGACAGTCAGTGAGTGGTTTGCTTGTGTCGAGCTTCAGACTTTCATTCAAGGAACTTTCTTAAGAGAACGAAAGGTGAAGACAGAATATCCAGTCGACTGGGTCGACGATCGGATTTGATGTAAATGCCAAAGCTGTATAACACGGCAGCCCGCAGTGAGAAGTTTAATAAGGCTGGTGTTGTTCCACTCCATCGCACAACTTTGCTGTTTTTCTGTTCCAGTTTCCTCAACAATACTTTCAGGGTTTGGCTTTGTTTTTAGCTGAGTTGTTGGATTGTGCACATTTTGTGAAGTATGAATGTGTACCCACCGCAGCTTTAGTCTAAACAGAAGGAAATTAATTAATATTTTAGAAATTTTAACTGAATTTTACTCTGGTATATTCGAGGGCTACATGTGGCATGTGGCACAATTTGTGACTGAGTTTGTCAAATATGGCCACTAGGGGCAGTATTGAAATTGTGTTCTGCATGTACCCATCCAGTTACACACACACAGTGAAGTGACACTCACAAACCCAAAGCAGTGGGGAGCCTTAAGCCGGGTCCGGGGTATTGTGGGGGTCAGTATCTTGCCCAAGAGCACTCAATGCCAGTGGGAATCGAGCCTACAACCTCTTGGATTTAAGTTTAATTCCCAACCAAGAACTTCCACTGTACCAATGACTGTACGAGTAAGACTTTTATCTGAACAAGCATTTTATTGTTTAGGGTTCTGGAGAGTGTGTGAGTGGTTGGTGTGGTGGACACGTCAAGGCTTAGACTGAGCATCTTTGTGTGACATGTAGATCAAACGGAAGGCAACTTGTTGAAATCACAGCAACACTTCTGAACCCACTGTTCTGTCTCGCTCTCAGACAAACTTTTGTTCTGTTGTAGAAAATTCGATGAATATTTATCACATCTGTGTTCCCCTACGTGCTGACAGTGCCTTGATTGTTACTGCATTGACAAACAGTGGACGTAACACTTGTTACGGTGTAAATGATCCTTTGTTTTGGGTTCAAAGGTCACGATCATTGGGTAGAAGCCGTGGAGGAAATATGGCGTCTCTCGTGCTAATGCCTCCCACCTTTGACTCTCGACTGCCGAAAAGTCCCAGAGATCTGCCAGGAATGTACACCAGAAACAATGTCTCAATGTTTTAATGTGAAAACAAAGTGTGCTTTGGTTCTGATTTGTCAGTTGCAACAATGTGGCCCATGGCTTTACAATTTGAGGTTCTTCAGGATTGTTGGTCAAAAGTTTTATTGGGAATAATTGCAATTGATCCGTTTATTTTACAATTGCAACCAAATGTATTCACACACGCATGCACAGACACACACACACACACACACACACACACACACACACACACACACATTTTTCCTGAAGACCGGTATCGAATTGACATGTTCTCCATCCGAAAACCAACGATTTTACTTTAAGTTTGCAAGTACATGGCTTCAATGTTGTGAGACCTTCTGCTTCACAGCAGCTCTCGATAACAGATCTTTGGTCCCGTGTGAAAGGCCAAAAGGAGGCCGGCCGCTCTGCCTAATGAAACCCATTTACACTTGCTGGCATTTATGTGAACTCTGAAAGCCCGGACTTCCTGTGGCTGAGCTGCTTCCGCCTGTTTTCACCGTCCGAACTTTATTAGAAGCAGAGGACAAGCATAAAGATCCACTGTCCCGAAGCGATCAGTGCCGCGTAATTAACAAGAGGAGATGTTACACAATGAATTTAAGTGCAATAGTGGAAAGTCAGAGTGTATTTTTCCTTGGTGAATATGATCATTGATTTTTTTGTTCTCTGCTCTTTGTTCTTCAGTTCCTGACTGTCAGCAGTGGTGATCACTAACAAGTGGATCTTTCCCAGTCTTTTTTTTTTTTTTTTTAACTTTACTGATTCCTGCTTTTGACAGTTTGGGAGTCTGAAGTCTAGTCAAACCCTTCTTTACTTGCCTTTTCAGAATGTTTCTCCATCATTGACTGACAATAATGGTTTGTTCTTCAATGGATCTACACTGGGAGTTTTAAGACAATATTGGGGGTAAGAGGTGACGGGGATCATAAATTAAATTAATTTTATTTTGAATAAAATTGGAATAAGTACGCCAAATCACAGAGTCAGCTAAATATATAGTTTGTTGAATCGATCATCTCAACTCTATTTGCTCAACTTTAATACAACTTGTGAACTTGTTTAAAAAGTTTGCTTCAAATTCACTTCAGAAAAACTCACTTCCGCAACTTTGCCTAAAATGGATGTGATTGAGTGATTAAATGAGTCTTTCAGATTTACTTGATTAATGGTAATTTACTGGATCATAAGTTTGCAGACAAACACATTCACAACCTCACTCATACCTATATGGTCAATTTCCCAATGCCAATTCGGAATGCATGTCCTCCAGAGCACCCGGAGGAAACCCACGCCAACACATGAAGAACATGTCCAACGGAACCTTTTTGCGGTGAGGTGGCAGCGCTAACCACTGAGCCACAGTGCCGCCCTAAATAAAAACAAAATAATTAATTTGGTATAATTCAACAGACATCTTATATTAGGTGAAAGACAGTCATTTGGTTTTCTCTAAAGCAGAGATTTGACGGAATCTCTTGAATGCAGGCATGCAGTTAATCATCAGCTTCCTTAGCTTCTGCGCCGCTAATGAATGTAGGAGAATGTGTGAGAGACTGAGAGGCTTCTTCTGCCCTCACTCTATATTAAAACCATTCAACAAGCTCTGTGCGAGATTTGAACCTGAAGAACAGAAACAATGCGAGTCTGGCTGTAATGAATACTGCCGTTTTAATCTTGTTACAGTGAGCGTTTCTGAAAATCGTGATGAACGACTGCTAATTATACATTCCCTTCTGGAAGGCGTTTGATGAGCTCCATCTTTTTCTATAGGATCAGCTTTTATTGCCAGGATATTGAGTCAGTCTCGTATATGTGTTTGCTGCGCTGTGTCGGGTTTATTTCTCATCCTTGTCTCACTGGTCGGAATTGCCTGTACTGTCCTGTCACAAAGCTGTCTAGTGGTTAGAAAGCTGGAAATAAAGGGTAAAATTGATTGAAAATGTTTTGGATGATTTGCTTCCGTCTGATTTTATAAATTACCAAGCATTCACGGTATCTCATATTTCATAACAATTTGTTTAACAAAATCTCTGGTATTACTGTAAATGGCATGTTTTATTATTTATTATTTCATATATTAGATGTTTTACATATATTCAATGTTTGTTGACTGTTTACTCCAAGATTGGTGAGATTGTCTTTTGTTTTTTTTTTAAGTACAGGATATAAAATAATTTTGTTGTCAGCCCCTGGAAGCAGATTGAGGATTGAGGGACATGATGAGACCTGGAAGAAACTGAGAAGGTGTTTAAATAAATATAGGAAAAGTAAAAAAGGTGCCGCCATTAGTCACAGAATTGCTGGGATAAAGCACATGCCCACAGATTAGAATAGCCAGCCAATCACAAAGCAGAACACAAACCCACAAATATGTATACAGTATAAATTATGTTATGCTAATTTTTTATGCTTTTTTTAATTAGATTTATTATGATTTATTATGACTACTTTGATAACGATGATATGGAAATCAAACTTTTCTACCTTTTTTTTCAAACTAAGTGTTGTTCGTTTTGACGGATTAAGATTTCTTGACTGATTTAGGCTTTAAATCTCTCACTTCACGTTGATTGCTGTTGTTTTCTGTTGTTTTCTGTTGTTTGAATGTAAATGAAGGTTAAGCGGGCGTTTAGCTGTTGCTGTGAGCTGCTGGGGGACAGAAGCCTTCGCATTGATCCTTACAGATGTGAATGAGAGAAGAGCAGCTGAAATATTCAGAGTCTGTGGAAGCGCCATATGGTGTGTTCCCTCCTGAGCGTGTGCACTCTTCCTCTGCTTTTTCTGTCTCTCCAGATCTCCATCTCACTCACTCACTCACTCACTCTCACTCTCTCTCTTTCTCTCTCTCTCTCTCTCTTTCTCATTAATTTCTCTCTTCTCACTCTTTTCATTTATATTTCTTTTCTTTGCTCACACTCTTTTTCTTGCACTTTCTCTCTCATTTATATCTTGTTCTCTCTTTTACTTGTGGTATTTTCCATCACCCCCCGCCCCTCCTGCTCTGTTTTTAATGTTGTTGCATGAATTAATTACAAGAAAATTAACTTGAATATTTCAAGTCTGCAGGGTTGGTGTGTGTGTGAGTGTGTGTGTGTGTGTGTGTGTGTGTGTGTGTGTGTGTGCGTACGTGTGTTCTATTTTCCCAGTTCAGACCAGGAGTCCGTGTGATGGCTTTGTCCTCAGAATCTGCTCTAACCAGCATTAAATGAACGAGGAGTTTGTCGTTATCTGTTCTTTCCATCTCTGTCTATTATTATTGAAGATCACAGTTCAATGTTGTTGAGTGATTGTGTTTTTGTTGTACGACCTTGTGGAAGAATTTCATCTTTCTAGAGAACACAGAAGGTCGAGGAAACTCATCACGAACGACTTTAAATGTTTCTGCCAGTCTTTTCTAATGACAGTTCTCTACAGAGAGTAACTCTGAACACGTTTAAGATCTCTAGTAAAATTCTCTGGGAGGAGTGCAAGAGAAAGACTAAGAACGATATAAGTATAGTTGAATGGATTGAGAAGAAAAGCTCATTGGATGGTTGGAGTATGGGTGAAAGGCAAGAAGATGAGGGATAGCGAGAGAGCAGGGGATTGAGATTGAGAAAGGAGATGAATGAAAGAGAAGGGGTGAAAGAGAGTGAGAGAGATGAGAGATTGAGAGGAGATGTTCCTACTTTGTTTTAGTAGAAACCTGGAAAAAGTCACACCAGCTTCTACTAAATGTCACTTCATAAATCACTCTTGAGTTTCTGTCCTTTACACAACATACACAGCTAGAACTGGTATTAAATGAATGGTGACTTCATGACCCCCTCCCCTTCACACCCCCTTCCCACTATGTGAATGATGGGTTCATTGTAATGTTTTGTGTGGATGACCTAAGCTTATGTTAGAGCGTCTCCTGGTGGTCAGTTCAGTTACTGCAGGGACCTCATCAAATCAGGACGCAAACATGTAGATTTAAACTTTTTTATACACTTTTTATTAAATTAACCTATTGGACATGAATTTGACAATCTATTTGTTACAAAATCAATATGGGAATAAACATTTGCATTTTGATTAAAACAAAAGGCAGTTTCTTTTTCAGGGTCACAATGATCTATTGTACTACACTAAACATGAAGGATAACCATCTAGGATTTTTTGCTGGACAACTGCCTGTGATGAATTACTGATGAGTAAAGAGATGTGTTGCAGTTCGGGCTTCAACCCTTGAGTGGATTCCTTTCCGGTCCTGAGGCAAGTCACACTCTCTGCAGTCATCCTTCATTTTTGGCTCAGAGCAGCCGATCCATTAAGCCACTTTGGCCCGTGTGTAGAGAAAGCACGACACGCAGGCAGTATTCTAGCGATTAGCATACATATAGCCTTCAGAGACACGAGCAGATCAGATACTGCGCTGTGCTTTATTTGAAGCCTATAAAACAGCTGGAGGAGACGCGGCTAGTCTGAAGAAGAATGAAGTGTTTAAGTCATGTTCTGCACAAAGTGACCTTTACAGCAAACAACCGCTCCTCAGAGCTCCGAGATTCAATCTAGTCCTCACCCAGAGACATGTAATAACGTTTCATAATCGTATGCGATCAATTAGGACTGAGATGAATGGAAACCGCAGTCAATTCTTGTTATAATGGACTTCAAGGGACTTGGCAAATGTCGTTCGCTATATCCACAGTTGTTCAGTCATGCATTTCAATAGCTAGTTGATGGTCTTGAAATGAACTGCAATGAAGCACACACATGGATAAATAAACTCACACACACCTTTTTTCACCTGGAATGAAAACTACTTAAATTCCTGTCTACACACACACACAGACACACGCACACACACACACACACACACACACACACACACACACACACACACACACACACACACACACA
>SOMO01000018.1:1860721-1896867 GCA_028128575.1 Paedocypris carbunculus | reverse complement strand
ACACACACACACACACACACACACACACACACACACACACACACACACACACACACTCACACACACACAGGACCAAATACCAACTAATATCTCTGTCCTCATCGGTATACAAATATCAGTTCATATCTGCTATAATAGACTTCCAGGGACTTGGTTGTCATATTCAGACTGTAATCTGTTAAATCCAGAGTTGATCATTTATTTTGAGTTACCAATTATTACATAAGACTGTGACTTAATTAACTGAATTGACCCTGTCTAGAATGAAAGTCACAGTCAATTCCTGCTTTTATGGACTTCAAGGGACAAGGCGTAATAGTCTGTTATATCCAGTGCTCTTGTAACCCAAACACAATTGAGACAACAATTAGTAAAAATACTACTATTCAATTAAGAATAAAAAATCACACCCTTCTCTTTATACTCACACACACTCTTCAGTCTTCTTTTCTGTACTCATCATGAAGGAAAACTACAGTTTAAGTTCTGTCATAATGGACTTCAATGGACCCACTATGACGCAGTTCCTTTTACTAGATTTTATATGAGAAATGTATTCAATGGACTCAATTGATTGTTGAACCGAATCAGATTTTCTCAGCGCTTGTCTTGTTTAAGCAGAAGACTACATTATATCCAGTGCTTTACACATCAATATTTAATCATTTGTTTCATTTGATGAGTTACTTATTTCTACCAGTGAATTTCTATTGACATAGCGACCTCCAATTAGCCAGTTGGTAAAGTCCGTTCAACATAGTTCACACTGTTTTTATTCTTTCTTCGTTTAATCTTCAGCTTTTTGTTCAAAGCCACAGGCTCGCGCTCCGGCGCTCACGGCTCATTTGTGTCCGGACTATGTTGTTGAACAGTCACGGTGCTGGAAATGAAATAATGGCGTTTTTGTCAAAGGTGTCGGCTGTATCTAAGCAACAGGACTGGACTCAGATCAGTGAAGGTCGAGGTTAATGCTGCGACGTCTGCCTTTATAACGGCCCCTGAACTAAAAGTTGACTGAACGTGGAGGTTTAATGGGAATTTTCGCTATTCCGCCCACGTTAATGACGCATGTATCATCCTGTCACCGAATCAATGAAGATGACATTTGGAGGTGAGATAGAGGAGACGCGTCCTGGGAGTTTTGTGTGTGTGTGTGTGTGTGACGTCACCTGTAAAAGGTCAGTGTTGAACAGCAAATACAGCTGCAAGCAGCATTATGGGGCTCAACCATTTTTTGTGCCAATCAGAGAACAGTCATGTTTTGTTTTTGTTTTTCAAATGCGAATAACTCCATTGCTATTCAAGAAACATTATCTGAAAAATAAAATATGTATTTATTTTTTATCTAATTTAATTTACTTACTAAACCTAGACAAGTGGAAGTTTCCAGCACACAACTCATCACATGAATTATAAATTTTACGCAAGATTCAATTGTAACTGAAGGCGAATATGAACACGAAAGCAAAGCTGACGGATGGATGGATGAATGGATGAAGTCCAGTGGGCTCTAATGCTCGGGGATCGATCAGCCGTTAATCCCGCGTGAAGGATTGTCATCTGTAGTTTGCAATGGCGCTTTCTGACAGATCTGACAGAAAGAAGACAAAGTGGTGACATGCACAGAGAACACAGTAAACTAATGATGAGCATTGATCCAGAATCCTCCAAACGCCGCAGCTGTGGGGGAAGAATAGATTCTCCTCTAAGCACAGAACACGCTTTCTTACAGAAGTTCAAAAAGTTTGAGATGTTTGTACAGTCTGGCTTGTACACCAAAGTTCATTTGTGAGACCAAAGGTCATGACCTGTCTGACGACCTACTTGTGCTTCAATCAATAGACTGTGTGTTTGTCAAAGGTCGTGAATCATGAAAGCATGTGTTTGTTTTTACAAGACGCTCTGACCCGCGACCTTTCCTACAAGTGTTTCAAACAGTACAGCAGGTGTTTGAAACACCAAAGGTTATGACCTATGACCTTACGTACAAGTGTTTCAATTAGTAGAGCAGGTGTTTGTTATACCAGATGTTGTGACCCATAAACTTTGTCTATTTTTCATGACCTTTGGTGAAACAAACACCCACTCGTCTGATTGAGATACTAGCAGGCAAAATGAGAAAGCCTGGCCTTTTCCTCTCCCAATCTTTCGTTTCTGTTCCCCGTGTTTAATTGAAAACAGGCTTTGGGCTTTAAACGTGATTGAATGGGTCAATCCCGTGCATGGCGTACAACAAACAGGCCAATCTTCCCCTCTTGTGCGATTAATGGGCCTCACCTCGCCGTGGCTGGGAGCGGCGCGAGAGCGACAGGCTCCTGGAAGATTCCTGCAGATTGAATACGAGCAGGTCGCTGTAATCAGTGGAGCTCATAGGTGAGCGCGTATGATTCCTCCACGAGTAGCTTAATAAGAGCCGGTTATCGTCTCACTGCTGGACTGATAAAGCCAGACATGCTAATTAAAAGTGAGCGTGTCTCGCGGTAAAGTTCAGCCTGGAAACAATGAATCATGAATCCTCATTATTTTCGCTTTGTCCTTTCTGCTTTGTCCAATCTGAACTTTCCAATGTCACAGACTTTCGAGCCAAAATGTCTAAAATGGATTGTTGAATCGAATCAGATTTTTCCAGTGCTTTTCCTGTACTTATTCTGGAAAACGTGTCGTTGTTGTTTCAGTGTTTGACCACACGGTGACAGTGTTTGCTCAGAGCAAACTGGTTTCTGCTTGTTTTCCCGCATTATCCAGGGATTATGCTGAGATTGTATTCTCATTATGGATTAGCAGCAGAAAGATGTTGATGTGCTGTAAAGCAGTTTGTTTGTGTTAATCAGATTGGGAAAGCTGGGCTGATGGAGTCTTTAGAATATTCCTGCCTTCTGAAACTCTCACCTGTGCACCCTGCAGCACATCTCGATTGTTTCTTTTGGGCGAAATAGATTTAGGGAGCAATTACAGTCACAATGGCCTTAATGCGCAACACAGAGATCGGTTTCAAGTGTCATTTATTTATGAAGCGCATTTTAAAGGCAGGCTGTCGGATAGCTGCTGCAACACTAATGATGACAAGTTACCGTAATAACACAGTAATAATCACAGACACACAAACTCACACACACACACACACGCACACACACACACAGTACAGAAATAAATCAACTTTTCCAAATCAGGACAAAATTTGTGAAAATCCCCAACTTGTTTTAAAACAAAATACTATATAATAGTATATATAATACATAATACAGTATTAGTGCTGTCAAACAATAGATTTTTTATTGGAGAAGCTTCCCTATACCCTATTCCCTATACTGAAGCAAAACAGCCCTAAAAGCATGATTGACCCTCCGCCATGCTTCACAGTAAGCAAGGTGTTCTTTTCGTCCATGCCAGAACCCCCATGCACACCTCCTTGCAGTCTCCAAACAATAAGAAGAGTTGACTGCAGTTTGCCAAAAGTCATGTGGACAAACCACAAAAGTTGCGGGATGTGGACTGATGAAACAAAATTAGAACTGTTTGGGCCCATGGATCAATGCTATGTTTGGAGGAGGAAGAACAAGGCCCATGACAAAAAGAACACCTTGCCTACTGTGAAGCATAGCGGAGGGTCAATCACGCTTTGGGGCTGTTTTGCTATTGTAGGTACAGGGAATCTTCAGCGTGTGCAAGGTACCATGAATTCTCTTCAGTACCAGGAGATATTGAATGAGCATGTGATGCAGTCCGTCACACACCTGAGGCTTGGGAGACGTTGGACCTTTCAACAGGACAGTGATTACAAGCATACCACCAAGTCAGCTAGAGCATGGTTGCAGAGGAAAGGTCAGAACATTTTGGAGTGGCCATTGCAGTCACCAAAATCTGATTGAGAACCTCTGGTGGGAAAGCAGTCAGCATGATCAAAATTTTGTCAAACTGGCGAAAACAATCAACTTCAGTGAGGGTTGAATAATTTTGAACACAACTGTAGAACGGGGCGAATAGAGCCTCTGTAGAATAGAGCAGAATAGAGAATAGAATGTCTCTGTAGAATAGAGTCTCTGTAGAATAGAACTGTAGAATAGAGCAGCCCCCTGACGGAAGAATCTAAATATTTATATGCATATATTCACATCCTGTATTCTTAGGGGCTTGAGTACCAACACTGAAAGTTGAACTTAAATAATAATAATGTGTGTAAGAGCATCTTATACCTTGTCATAAAATCTGAACAGAAAACCATGTGTCTTGACCACTAAGGTATTGTGGTGAAAAAGCAACGTATTCACATAAGTTGCCCCATAGAGTCCCTTTTACTGAAATTGCAAGACCTCAATCCAGCAAGACCTCAAACCAGCTACTACTAAAGCCTGCGCTTTGACGTCAGCAGTATGCCAGCGCATGTAATTTTCATTTTTTTTAGTGTTTAGTTGTTTAAAAGTGGGTTGTGCAGTTCTTTTGCATTATTGTTTTGGCTTTTTTTTGGCAGCATAATGTTTGTAAATATCTAAAATGTTTGATGGAAAAGTTTTAACTTACAAAGTTTTAATAACAGTTTTAACTGTCTCAAAGCGCACACGTTTTTTTTAGCAGACAATATAAATTACATTTATTTTGTTGCTTGAAGGGATGTCACAATTTATGAAGCGATTGCATCATTTTGAATCTGAATACATTGATTTGTAACATGATTCACTGTTAGCGTCTGTTAGTCATGTGTGGGGTTAACAAAATACAGGATGTTTTCAAATATGAAAAATCATATTGATATTAACTTAACATACACACATGAACCTGCAGGGAAATTACAAGAATAATAATAATAGAATTATTAGCTGGTAAACAGAATAATACTATAAAACATATACACTAGACAATATTATAGCAACAAAAATGTCCAAGCACTATGCGTGTTTTTTGTTTTTTTTAATCTCCAAAGTCAATGATAGAGAACACCTTTTGATGCTGTCTTTTGAAAACGACTTTGTTACAGGGTTTTTTTTTAGGTTTTCTTTTTTCAGTTTGTTTGCAGCCTACATGATACCAAGGAAGGCGTGCACCCGGCTCTGTCTCTCAGTAGCGCTGGTTGGCGCTACTGGGTCACGTGATGGCATGGCAGCCAAACACAGCAGAGCAGGGGGGCGTATCCATTGTGCGTGACGTGCAAAAGGAGCTGCTTAAGAAAAAGCGCTGTATACAAGCAATACAAATATTTCATGCAAAATGAATATTTTCACTTGTTTAAAAAAACCCATAATATTGATATTTTGACTTTTGGATCGATCAATATCGATACAACAAAAGACTTGGAAAAATAGCTAATATTATCATGTTGGTATATTTATTTTCATTAAATCTGGCTGAGCAGATGTCTGTGTGTGTGCGCGTGCATACATGATTAAGGACGGGGATGATGTTTATGTGTGCCCATGTGTATGTGGTTCTTTGCAGTAACACAGAAATGTGGCTCTTTCTGACTCGTTGGCCACCCCTGTCCTAGGCAATGTTCCAATTCAAACTTTCGGACTTAGTGGATATCGTTTTTTCAGACCATTCTCTGTAAATCCTAGAGATTTGTATACAGTTGTGTAAATGGAGATAGACACATCCATTTAAAGTTTCTCTTCACCTCAACTCTATAGAGTTGCTTGTATCAATATGTGCAAAAAATATACACACTTGTCTAATGAAACTAAACAGAGAAAGAGCTGTGTGTGATCTGCAGGAATCATAAGCACGTTCCTCCCACAAGACGCGTGTTCTGCAGCCGTCCTAGAGTAGATTAACAGAACGCCGGTGTGTGGCGCGGTGGGAGGCGGGCCTGTTGAGATCAGCGGGTGTGAACACGCCACTTCCTGTTGTGTGGCTGTCACTGAGTTGTCGATGGCTGTTCATACACAATCCAATTCTTTTCTGGCTGAAATTGATTTAACGACAACATCTGCCGGCCACAATCGATGGTGGCGAGAGCCGCGTTATGAGGACGAGAGGCGAGATAAAGGAGGATCACCATGTCATTTCCATTCCGCTGACAACATCCCTGAAATGAAATCCTTTCTGAAAAAGTCCTAGAATGCGGCTCCTCATTACAATGTGAATGGACGGTTTATTACTGCGGTGCGGACACGTACGAGCGGTCGGGAATTACGGGTGTGATTTCATTTTGTGGCGTCTTGATGCATGTGCTGATTCTGCTGTTTCCTTTCTCCTGGTTCTTTAGGTTTTTTACTAAATCAACTCTGAGTGTGATATTGAAATAAAAGATGTTTGTGTGTCACACTTTTTCACACTTCTTGAAAATGTGTGTATGTGTGCTTTCACGTATTAACATGTTATTTATATTTAATGTTATTACAGTTATTTAAGCTATATTCTAAAATTTTAATGATCTATTTCTCGCGTTTTGCATTAAAAATGTTAATAAGGCTGTTTGAATGATCTTATGTTTAAATCATGATAATAAAAACAATAAAATTTGAACCATAACTGGCCTATGCTGGGAACTATTTTATATCTTTTTTATTAATTATCAAATACATGTCATTAAATATAACTTTTCCCTTGTCTCGTTTCAGTTTCCTTCAGGTTTCTAAGCTCAGAAACACAATCTCACCGTGGAAGGTTCTGGCGTCATTCATCAGGCGTCGGTGCAACAGCTGGCTAATGTTTAATTAAACGTCTGGGAGGAATGTAGTCCGTGCGTGGCCTGCGGAAGGTTCATTAGGGCCGGGGAAGAGCGCAGGTGCTGCCCGGCGTGTGCGTGATGTCGGGACGGGAGCTGACACCCAGTCGCTTCAGATGTGATGCTGCTCGTGCAGCGCCGGTCAGGTTTTATTTGGTAGACACGGACAGATCCTCTGGTCCTCGCCGCTCGAGCTGGCACAGATGTTTATTCTGCATGTGGCTGTCCCGTGACCTGAGTTTCCAGCTCCTTGCAGATTGATCCACGGGACTATTATTTGTGAAATGTGAGTCTGACTGCAGGAGAAATGACAGCTGGGACGCGGTAAACAAGAAATCCCAGGAACACACTCGTGCGGGAGTAAATCATGTCAAGCACGGCTTTTATCACAGATCAGAGTGTGTGCGAGAGAGCAAACATGTCATTTCTTATGTTTAAAGACGCCTTCGGAGAGCGCAGTGTTTGAATATAGAAAGTGGATTAAACTGTGGCTTTTTATGACATTGATCGTTTTTATTACAGCAAAATACATACTGATTTTTGACGGGCCTGGCAAAATAGTTTGTTATTTTCAAATTCCATTACAGTTGACTATGCCACCAGTTAAAGGGGACAGCCATTTTGACAAATCATAATGTCCAAATCATATCTCATAGCGCAAATTTGTGACGTTTTTTATGGCAGCTGCTATTTTGGAGCAAACTTGTCCCGATGGGTATCAATAAACTAGAGTCGACTGTATATCCAGAGCCTATAATTTTCAGTCCCTAAATCTGTTTTATTTAGGGACTTTCATCTAAAGTTCATTATATCGAACTTTATATTAAGTCTATTATATCCAAAGTCTAATACGTATATCCATAGTCTTGTTCCACCAAAAGTCTGTTTCATAGATCCATGTCTAGAGTTGCTTGTGTGTAGTACAGCAGCTAAGGCAAAGCATTGGTTCTAGGTCACAAATACGTACATTGTTTTTATTTGTGTTTTGTTGTTCATATTTTTCTTCATTATTTTAAAATTGATTCACAAAAACGTGTAAAATGCAGAAATATTCTTAACTATTCAGAATGATTTTTATTTCATTTAACACTTTTTACATCTATTTTTGTACTTAAATGAATTTAAAGTTATAGATATTCATTTTACATTCTACCAGACATAGCTTCAGTGTTCTCTCAATGTCGTGCTGTGACTTGCATAAGACTGCTGCCTAAAAATAACGTCGTCTTCGCAGACACATCCGTGACCTTTGCAGTTTTTGCCATCGGGTTTGGTTGACACGCAGTCGACTCCCGAACCGTCATACGGTGGTAATTAGTGTAATGGAGTCATGGTTTCCTTTCGGCGCCGTGACAGTGTAGAAGGCGTCTGTGAGGAACCTATAAGAGACGAGCTCCTAATGGTCTCGCCACGAGAAAAAAAAGCAGAAAATGCCCCCACAGGGCTACAGAAGAATCCCCTCTGTGTTTCAGCTCACGTCGTGAAGAATTTGCGAATTTTGACGTGGAGAGTCGCTTTGGTCTTGTGCTTGACGGCTTGAGCCTGTTGCCCTGTCGCAATGTGACACATGCAAAAGAGTTTCAGTCGGTTGCATCATGTTGTTAGGACATGCGCTTTTGATACGACAGAAATGGACTTTCTTTTTTTGTCGTTTGTAAT
Organism: Paedocypris carbunculus; assembly: GCA_028128575.1. Classification (NCBI taxonomy): domain Eukaryota; kingdom Metazoa; phylum Chordata; class Actinopteri; order Cypriniformes; genus Paedocypris; species Paedocypris carbunculus. The sequence goes on along the minus strand of SOMO01000018.1, from coordinate 1,888,547 downwards.
AAGTGCTCGCACAGTTTCACCATCATGTACTCGTAAATGTCTGTCTGACATTTTTTTCATATTCGATTTAGCGATTCTCCCCGCTTCAAAACAATGCCATCTGCGGCTGATTAGCATTTTAAACCTGGACTTAGTAGAAGCATGTCTGCGTTGGGTTTCGCATGGCCTCTCCCCAGAGAATTTCAAAAGCGATATTTATGCACTTGTTGTATTATCCAGATGTGTCTTGACCTTGTGTGAATCAACTCCATCAGTGGAGATGGGTGACGGTGCAGACCCAGACTCGCTGACCTCAACAATTGTGTCGGTTTTAGAGATGTCGGCTTAGATTGATTGAAGTGACGTTTTGAAGCAAACTTTTGTCTTTTTATGCTTTTGTTTTTTCATTTTACACCAAATGAATGAGGTGTCACTGAGAACTCTGAGCTGTATGTAGAATTTGAGTTAACTATGATCGTAAATGGACTCAAAACCGACCCTGGTGGTGCTCCTTTGAAATTTTGTTCCTCCTCTGAACTATATTCAGCACATGTCACTGTTGTGAAACTGGGCTTATTGTGAGATTTTTCTCATGGCAATTACAAACACATTTATTATGAAACGTTTACTTGGACAATTTTATTCTCCGGTTAGTTTTGCATTTGAATTGTTTCTAGTGTTACAGACAAGCATTCTGACCTTTTTTGGAGTTAAATAAACAAGTATAAACTATTATTGCATGGAACTGTGGCAAATGCACATTGATCACCTCATTCATATTCATTAGCAGAATCGCACAATGGTCCAATCACTGTGACATATCTCTGCAAACGCATGTGTCTGTAGAGCTCAGTCTCCATACTGTAAAACCCTGTCTCCTCGTGTGGTAATGGGGATGAAAAGGCTCTGTGATATGCAAATGAGGTTGGAGTTTGTTGTTTAAGATTCTCCTGCTTGTTTTCTTCTACTTTACATTCTGTGGAAGTGCTGCACCACCGGGGTCCCATTGAGCGCTGACAGAGGAAGTTGGTCTCATCGTCTTTGGCTTCTCACAGCCCACACCGGGTCTCTCTCTGGCTTCATAAATAACCTACATTCCACCAGGCTGCACATCATGGGTTTAAACTGATGCCTGTAGGGCGGCGTCAGAGTCTCGCTATTTATTCTTTTCGCCCTCAAGGACATTTTTCATAATTCAATCTGCATTTACATCTTAAGTTAAATAATTCAGCAGAAAAAGTAACTGCCGCTGAAGTTAGCGTCCTCTGGTTTGATCGACGAGGGCCTTGGTGTGTTTTAATGTTTTGTACTGTCGAGCTAGCTTTGGCGTCACACTGAGCAGCTAGCCAATTTTCTTCCCATCTTTCCACTTAGATTTGTTATGAAAGAAGAGTCGGGGAAAGTGTGTGTTGCCGATGCGCCACGCACACGCAGAGACGGTTTTTTGCTTTGAGCTTCATGGTTGTCAGTTCAGTCGCTGCTGCTGTTTTAGCGAACGCTCTCTCACCTCTCCAGTTGCGAGTTCTAGCTGAGATCGCTTTGTGTTAAAGCCAATTTCAGGTTTGTTGCGCGTGAGATAAGACCGTGCCAGTCGATGATTGGCAGCACGCGGCTCTGAAAGACACTTGATGAACGAGGACGTGCGGATGAAAGGATGTGATCTGAACCCAATCAACAGTCACCAACCTGAAGCGACTCGGTGGCACACTGATCTGTACATCATGTTTTCAGTCCCCGACACACTGAGGAAATTTGTGTAAATGCGATATTTTGCATCAGTCTGAGCTTGGAGAAGCGTAAACACTTGTGTGCCGAATGATTCCTAATCCTGATGGATAGGAGGTGTGGGACAGGAACTGGTCTCTACGTTTTAGACCAACATCAAAACTCTTATCAGCTTTTAAGATAGTGTGATGGACAGAGTTTTGGGTGACGGTTTCTGAGGGAGTGTAAACAAGGAAGAATGAAAAGGATATAATGTAAGAGAGTGATAAAGAGAAAAATAAGCAACGTGATATAAGCTGTGATAGAGTGATAGAGATATAGATATAGATTGGTTATGGAAAACAAGATAATGTAAAGGAGAGAGAGAGAGAGAGAGAGAGAGAGAGAGAGAGAGAGAGAGAGAGAGAGAGAGAGAGAACCAATAAAATGCGAGAGAAAAAGATGGAGAGAGAACACTGAAGAGAGATAGCAACAGGGGGTAAGCAAGAACATGCAAGAGTAAGAAAGAAAGAAAGAAAGAGAGAGCAAAGAAAACGTGATAGAAGTAATAAAGAAAGAGAGGAGTAAAGAAAGCAACTAAGAAAAAGAGAGAGAGAGACAGTAAGCAAGAGATTGAGAGAGCAAGAGCACTCTACTCTACCATCTGGTTTCAAGTGCTAATAAAAGCGGCGTAGTCACTGCTAAATTATGTCTTGGTAAGAATTAACGAGTATTCACTAACACGAGCGGAAATCTCTCCATCCACTCCAGGAATGTGAAGACGAGTCATTGTGAAAAATAACGGTAACAAAGGCAAAGCACCCAGTTTTGATGCAATACACAAACCAAACTGTTCAACCAGTTTAACCAGCAAACGTTCAGCCAGTAACTAAATGTTCAACCAGTAACTACAATTATCCAGGGGTAACTGGTTCAGAACTGGTCATGTGACCAAATTGCTTTGTTTAAATTGTTGCATTTTTCAGATAAACTTGCACACAAGTAGAGCTGCCTGTAGCTACACGTAAGTGTGCGCGCGGGTGTGTGAGTGGGGCACTCACATTAAAGGACAACATTTTTATCTCTACTCTTGCTGTGAAGCATTAGCACAGGAACGTAACACCTAACAGATTCTCGCATTAGGGCGAACACATGCTATTTTTCAACACCTCATCTGGAAATTTGCCATTTCCGTGCCGCCGCAGCTCGAGCCACGCAGGCATACTCGCCCCGTAAATGCCATTTCGTACCACCGTGGCACTGCAGTCAGGGAAGATGGATGGATGAATCCGTACGGCGGCGTATTGTGTGTGGAGCGGTGAGGAGGGAAGGCGGTTTTGTGTGTCCGTCTCATTTTACAATACATCAGCAGTGCACGCGGTGTCACGGAGCCGTCGGCGGCGCTCATCCATCACGCCATGTCACAGAACCATCAAACCTCGGGCTTCAGCGCAGCAGCCACGTTGATCCGACTCAGAGGTAATGTAGAGTGATAATAAAATCATAACTGTATATCAGAGCAGCTCGCTGCCATTACAGATGTTCCGCTGACATTTTTCCCTCGGCTCTGCCCTGTTGGGATCATCTCCGGAATTAAATATTTGGCCGATTTCTGCATCCTCCCACTGAATATTTTCATATGAAATGTGGGTGTGTGTGTAGTTCTGACATTTTAGGAGTTGTAGAAAAAGTGCTTGAGTAAAACATTACATTTGCCAAAGATTTGTCAAGAAATCGGAGACTCAGAAGAAACCCTTGCTAGCACCAAGAGACCAAGCGAACTCCAACCTGAAAGACCAAGATCGGGCCTCGAAACTGAGTCTCAAACAGATTATCCTCCTGAGGCGACTGCTCTACACACTTTGCCATTTTACTCTCCCCCTTTAAATGATTATTTATAGAGACCAGTGGCAAAGTATCTAAAACGGTAATCATGTGACATGTGCAGTAATAAACACATAAAATATACCACGGGGATCGTCATGATGTGTCAGTGAGAGTAAATGATCCAAATCCCCCCGGGCGAACATCACACTATCATCCACATCCTCTCCCTAGTGTCTCTTCTACTTGACCAGACACAGGAAAAAAGATGTTTTTTGTGAGAAATCTGATCCCAACGTGTATCCCTAGCCTGCGGCTTTCCCTTCCTGCCCCCAGCGACAGGATTATGGAACGCCGAGAGAAACCGTGGCCTTGTTCAGGTCCTCGTTCTTTCTGCACACATGCAGCTTTACGGCGAAGAACCGATGAGCGCTGCGGCCTCTCCTCTAAAATGGCATCGGCCCTTCTCTTTAATCTCCGGAATGGACCTGCGGGCAGTCGATTTGCAGCCACCCGTCTGTGAAGAGAAGTAATGATGGCTTATTGACCCGTCCGCTGTTTGAGCAACAAACCTGCGATTTCCTGCGGCTCCCGCGACTCGCTTTGACCCCGGGTCGGTTAAAACACTCGCATGAGTTTCAATAAAGCGTGATGTTTTCCTTTCTACCCGTGTGACTAAGGTGGTCATTACATTAAAGGCGATTATTGTCGTTTTCTTCGCATTTTTCAGCTTTTAGCAGCCTGTAATTGAATGTCACTGATGGTTTCATTCTTCATGGTTATGTACTATTGACTTTGAGGCTGCTGATGTATAACTTTGGACTGATGTGTTGGATTTATGGCCTGTAATTTGCAAAAGCTGTTTATAATCAAGGTTTTTCTGTCTATTCTCATTGTTGTGTATTGAGATTTGTTTGTGTTTTAAAAAGAATTTACAAAGTTTGATTAGGTAGGTAGGTTGGCTAGTATGTAGGTAGATTGGTCGGTTGGTACGCAGGTAGGATAATTCATAGTTAGACAAGTTGGTGAGTAGTCAATTAGGTAAAATTAGGTGTACTGAAGGTGTTGATTTCTGGTGTTATTTTTGTAAAATATTTTTTATTATTTGATCTGTTGGAACATGATAATTTTTAAAAGCCATTTAATGCCAGCGAGTCATTTAGATCAGCCGGGGCGCTAGCAATGAGTGACGAGCGCTTGATTTATACGGTATCCCAAGCAGCTGTAGTATCTCTTTTTCACTTCAAGTGTTTCAACTTCTTTTAATGCTGTTTATCTATCATCTCGGCCCTGGGGAGGGCAGAGGGGTCTGGTGTTACATCGCTCCATCCTCCCGACCATCATTCCTGCTTATGGGGCTGTCACAGCTGAATGAATCCCTCTCCGCCACACAGCTGACAGAGGGAGGCCGGAGATCCGCATCCATCTAGGAAGGAGCGTCTGAATGTCCCCCTGCGGGATCAATGATGACATTTACCTCTGTTTTTGACTGCTCCAGCAGTCTGCGCAGTTTCCTCTGACTGTCTCTTCCCCTTCAGCTCTTTAGAAATTGGAATTTCATCCCGCGAGCTCATAAAACGCCCGGCTCATATAACGACCATCACTGCTGTTGGTTGGGAACGCTGAAGAAATGAATCGCACGGGCGGATATTGCTTCGCCTTGTTTTTCGTTTTCATTTAAGACGTTGAATGAAGGTCAAATGCAGACCTCTTCTGCTTCGCAGCATTGCCCATCTGGTCCTGATGCTGACGGGGAAGTCGAGGGGCCGCTTGAAACCAAAGAGGAGCGCTGGCAAATTGGTCAATTTGTAAAAAATAGTGAAAGCCTTGGGCGAGAACACATCAGCGAGCAAATCACTTCTCACATAAGGCTTGCTGCAGACTCACAAACTGTAATGACCAATGTACACTGCGTCTCTCCTTCTATCCTAACGCTTCTGTTCATGTCGGGTGTGGAGGAGGCGAGATGAGGAGTCGTGTCCAAATTTGACCGGAAGATCTGACGGAAAGACAACTGCAGAATGAAAAGGAGTCAAAATATGCTTTATGCTTCTTTTAACTTTTTATGGTTCTTATCTTGCCATATAGAGGATGTGTGGATAGTGGTCTTTCTTGTCTCATCTTGGGTACTAAATAAACAATTTGCTTTCTTGCGATTTCAAATGCTATATAATTAGCATATTTACAGAGTGCTGTGTTTTTTTCCCACTGTGCATGTGTGTATTTGTGAGGATGAGAGCCAAATAATTCTTTTTGTTTATTGTTTTTTTTTTTTTTTTTTGACAAGCACCGACAAATTCTATTTGTAATCAATGCTGTGATCCTGGTGATAGCTGGTGAGATGTGAGTGAATGGAACCATGCTAAGCATTAGTGCTGATTGCCACTAGTTTCGTTTGTTTAGTGCCCGTGCAAAACACTTTTAGTCCTGGATCCTTTTAAAATAAATTTTGAAATTTGAAAGTGGTTGTTACACCAGAATTTGACAAAATCAAGATCAAACAAAATCAACAAAAGAAGCAAGAGTGATATGAGAATAGGGGAATTTCCACCAGGCCTTTGTGAATTTATTTGCCATACTCATGGTTTTAATTGTGTTAAAGGCAATATTTATGTATTGAACCGATCATAAATATCCATGTAACAAATATTCCTTGTAATATTTCTAAAAGCATTTCACAGGGACATTTCACAGCCACTCATTTTCTTTACCAATTCCAAAAAGACTTGAGAAAAAGTAATATTGTATTAAAGTATTTTGTATTAAAGTATTCACCCTGCAGATGGCGATATTGTCTCTTCCGTGCAAGAAATTTACACACGGTAGAAAAAGGATGTCAACTTGTCACACACACAATCACATTGTAACAAGTAACAGTAAGAGTCCATTCAAATGTAGTGAAGTAAAGAGTAGCCAAAAATACACAAGTAACAAATTCCATTTACTCAAGTACTTTACAGCACTGCTAAAAAGCTGTGTGTAAATTGTTGTGTGCAACAATCGAGTGACATTGTGCCTTTTCATGAATCTCAAACATCTTTCAAGCTTCGCTTCAAACTTGATGACTCAAATTGATTCACATCAATTCAGAATCTGCATAAGTCAAGCTTGTTTCCTTCTGTTCAAACCTGCAGCCGCTGTGTGGTGCGTCGTGGAGCTCTTCAGGCTTGTTTACGAGACGCTCTGCTCGCAACTTGTCCTACTTTAGCGCTCTTGCAGTGTAATTGGGCTCTCGGCTTGAGTAAGATACGTAACTGACAGGGATGTTAATTGCTGCGTCTTCTCCCTGAGGCAGAACACTAGTGTGTCCTCGGTCCCAGCAGACTGTTCTAGAACCTTGTTGATGTGTTCTTCACCAACGCTCAAGGTGACCCGCGCTGAAGGTCAGCGCTGTGTGGTGGAGAGCTGGTATCCCATCATGATGCCGTACTCATCATCTTTGTAGTGAAAATATTCTTCCGGATTATTTCTTTGTTGGAAACAGTTTCTTGTCTTATTATTTTTCTTGCACATCCCAGCGATAATTCAGTGTTATAATTTTATTTTTCATTGTAGCATTAACCCACTGTTGTCATCACATTCCACATCATTTTTGCCCGGACACACTTTGACATCCATAAGTTCAATTTCATCGGTCCATTTGCTGACTAGAGCTAACATTACACTGCCTGTACGCGGGGGACTTGTGTCTAATATTGTCTAATATTTAGTCAGGTTATTTAGGATTTGGTCGGATTAATTAGTGAACCTAGTAAAGTGAAAAGCGCTGTAGCAGGAATCAGACGCAATGTTCATTTGTTCTCCACATTCATCCACGTTCTCTGTGGCTCCACCCATTACAAGACAAATAGTAGTAGTTTGTTTTGCATATGATCATTGAATCCAAAAATAGCCTGACACAAACATCGTCATCAGTCGCCAACCACACAATGGCGACACAAAGGCTCATCCTGCTGCAGAACATCCTGAAGTTTCCTGGCGGAGGAGATGATGCTCGGAGGCACTTGACTCTCCTGATCTCCCGCTTGTAAATAATGAGGTGGCAGCAGTTTAAAAGCCAGTGATTAAGCAGCTTGTCACTCAATGACCCACAATCAGTCACAGACTGTGGCACGAGGATCTTCTGCCCGTGTTTCTCCGGAACTAAAGACACATGCCGGCGTGTGTGTATGTGTGTGCGTGCGCAGTATTAGCTGTGACACTGCAGGGTCACTATCATTGCGGGTCACAATGAATACAGAGTGTTTGGTGAAATCATGCAATCAAAACACTTTCCATTCGGCCAAATGTTATGAATACATGTTATGAATGCAAAAGAAAATGAATGATTATACTGTTTTGTGTATGTACTTTTCCATTTGTTTCTCTTTTTCCATTTATCTTTTTCTCTCTTTATCTGTGTGCACTCTCACTCTCTCTAAATCTACCCTTTGCTTTCTATCTCTCACTATAACTCCCCCTGCTGTCGACATTTCTGTCTATATTTTTTTACCTCCTTTATTTCTTGTCTCTATTTCTATCTTTTTTATTTTGCCCCCTGTCTTTTTCTTTTTGTCCATCACTGTTATTTTAATTCTGTCTCTTTCTCTCTCTTTCTGCCAGTCTGTCAGTCTCTCTCTGTTTCTCGCTCTGTTTAAGTGTGTGTGTAGTTTACTTAATGTTGTTGAGTTTCCTACCCTATACTTCCCAAGCGCTCCCGTTTGATCCCAAGCGGTCGATTTGCTCAGTCAGGTGACGCGTAAGTGAAGCTTTAGTCTGTATTACTGACCTGTCTTTCCTTTAATGCGGCTCGAAGGACAGAGATTGATTGGTTCAAAGCCGCGTCTGTCCGACTGGAAGTCGCTGTCTTCATGTGAGCAAACGTGTGACAAACGTGAGGAACAACTGAAGCCTCCTGACCAGTGTGTTTAGTGATAATTAACCGTGCAGGCCCATCCATGACTGATTCCTGGAGACGTGATGTATAATCCGCTCTTCACCTTGGATCGACCTTGTTTTGCAGATTTATTGCTTGAGATTTGCCCTGGCCCGCACTTTTTTTTTTAATTGAGCATCATCTGACCCAGCTCACCGCAGAAAAGGAGAGAAATATGAAGTAGGTCAAGGATGTGGGGTGTTACACACTTCTTTTATTTCTCCTTCCTTGGGGCTGAGGAAGATGGTGAGTGAAGTGCTGTGGTTTCATTAGAGCGGAGCGTTACCCTTTTACCACCGTTTGTAGCTGTTAGTGCTGTAAAGGGCCACTTTCTCTTCTGCAGTGTTTACACACACACACACACATACACACACACTAAAGAGAGAAAGAGGGACAGACAGAGAGTGAAAGAGAGAGGGGGGAGTCAGAGAGACAGAGAACAAAAGAAGTAAAGATAAGGGAAGTATAGAGAGACAGACTGGTAGGGAGAAAGGTGAGGTAACAGGCTGGCAGACAGAGAGACAGACAGACAGAATGATGGTTACAAGGAAACTAAGATAAATGGTTACAACATAACTATTATTGATTTACATATTGTTTAATGATGGAAATGATTTTCCTCTCTTTCTCTGTCTTTCTTTCTATCTCTCTCTCTGTCTTTCTCTGTGTTTAATATGTCTTCCTATTTCTTATTCATTCTTCCTTTCTTTTTCCTTCTAGGTGTCTTTCAATCTCATTCTCTATCTCTCTCTGTCTTTATCACTCTTTTTTAATCAGTTTTTTTCTGTCACAATGTCTTTCTTTCTCTCTCTCTCTCTCTCTCTCTCTCTCTCTCTCTCTCTCTCTCTCTCTGTCTGCATCTCTTCCTCTTCATGTATCCCCCTCTCTTTCTTTCTCTCCCCATCTCTTTTACTCGGAGCAAGGTCAGAATTTCTTCATCTATTTTTAATGTATCCACAAGCTGCTGCAAGCTCTTTGCCGCTCAATGCAAATGCAGCCGCCGTGCTGGCCGTGCGGAGGTCGTGCTAATGGCAGAGAGCATTGTGGAGCTGTCATCTCCTCTAGTCCGGCCGTGTTCGGTGATGTGAGCTGAGACAGTAATGTGTTCTGGAGAGAATGGTGGCTGCTCTCGTTGAGAAGTGGAGCTGACAGCACTCAGCCACAGTCGGGCGTGTGGTGAAAAGTGGCTCTCTCTCTCTCTCTCTCTCTCTCTCTCTCTCACTCTCTCGCTCCTCCATCAGATTGGCCGCTGCTCGCGCCTTTCCTCCATCTCTCTATCTCGGCCCCGCAGCTTGAGCTCCGTGCTGTATGGATTCTCCACGTAAAGCAGCCGCTTGCCTCCATTCTCTCTGGTTGGACTTCACAGAAGGACGTCTGCCGCAAGGCATCTGGCGATGGCGGACGATCCGGAGAATCTCTGACGGTGCTGATACGACATCAAAGAGTCTGGCAGATGTGCACAATGCCGGATTGCGGCGCTAGCGAATGCACGCGCAGATTAATTGTCCGTCTTGGCCTATTGAGTAGGACTGGAATGTGAGGAATGCGAGGAATGTTATCTATTCCGCGAGATGACGGCAAGGTTAATTGATGCTCTGTAGCAACAGCCTTTTTTATCGAGAACTAATTACACATCCGTGCGGCGGGGCGATGTTGATGAAAATAACCAATTAACTGAAACATGTAAAATATCTCACGTTTCATTTGTAGCAAAAAGCACGCTCTATTAAGACTTTCCAGCGGAAACTAATTGGAATCCTGTTGTTTTAAGTGCAAGATCTAATTGTTTTCAATACGGTATTAATTCAGTCAAAAAGAGAAAATGTTCTTCGTTTAGTCCTTCTAAAGACGTTTCCGCCTCACGGAAATAAAATGTTTAATTGAATATGTAAGATTATAGTCATGTAATTTGTGATCCATGACACACTGTGACACTTTGCTTTGTACAGAAGCAAAGATACACTCACACTTGCATTTATATCATTGTAGGGTCTCACCATTTCTTGCATACAATATCCGCCTCAAACATCCCACTAGCCTAACCCCTTTTCTCTATCCTTAACTAAGTCAATTGTCACTTCAGCCTGAAAATCCCATCTTCAGCCTCAAACATGCTTTCAAAGTTGTGTGGACCAGCCAAAGGTCCCCACAAGTGACCATCAGTCTCCATTTTATCTTTATTTTTTGATCCATACATAAAATAATTTAAAATAAATTACATTTATGTATGGGGATAGAAAGTGTGTGTCTTTCTGTGTGTGTATCATAAATCATTTTTTACATTTTACACCACGTATTGTGAATTGTCAGAGAGGATCACAACTGCTCGATTTTTCAAAACACTTTCAAAACACAAAATCGCTGTGTGTGAGACGATGACTTTATGTGCTCTAGATATGGTGTGCTGTGCATACACTTGCATCCATTGCTTATTTTTGAATGAGGCAGCAACATTTGAATAATTTTAAATGTGCATATTTCTATCGCAACAGCTGCTACACATGTGATTTATTGTGACAGTTACGTTTTCTTCAAAGTTCCGGTGTGGAAGTGAAAAGCAGATTGCATTTGCTTTGTGAGGCCTGAGCGAGAGGCTTCAGATGGAGGTCCAGAGGTGAGCGGGTAAAGTGGGGAGCTTTTACTAGCTTCACTTCATCTCACCTCTGAGAGATTGCCCTGCTGCCCCTCTTTCCACTTGAGCAGTGAGGAGCTTGAAAAGCCGCCCACACGTCTCCAGCGTGTCCGGAGGAAAGCGGGAGGAGAGGTCATCTGGAGAATAACAGCCTGTGATTTCACTGGGTTTGGAGTGTGAGCGAGTGTGTCCGAAGACATCTGTCCCCCGCATCTGCGGCTTGTTCAGACAGGTCGAGTGTCGCCTGTTGTTGGATCTCCATGTGGATGGAAGTGTATATTTTGCATATTAGTTTGATTTTACACTGTGTGCCGTGAACTCTGAGCAATGATTGAGAAATCTGCTGCAGATATTGTCTATTAGCTTGGTGTTATAGCCTGTGTTCACCATGCAAGGTTGTGGGATGCAGTATTCAGTTAGACACTAGTTAGAACACTGATGTGTGGGTAGATGTACAGACAGATATATACAGACCACCTGTAGAATGGGTTGATATATGTCATCCACAGTCATATGTATATACTGTACAGAGATTAGAACTATACTGTTAATATATACATTAATGTATGTACTGTAGGTAGATATTGTAAATAGACAATGATACTGATAGATACTGTATTTAGATTTTGAGTACAGTATATACTAGGTAGGATGGTAGATGGATCAAGAGAGACAAATATCTATATAATAACATGAAAAATAAAAAATCCATCCACATGTCCATCTGTCTATTCATATATACTTACGTATATTATAGATAGAAAGATTGGAGTATAGATGCATAGACAGACAGATACATGGTTAGATACACAGATAGACGAATAAACAACTCTTTTTTTGTAACAGTAGGTGAATGCAAAAAAGGTAAACGGCTCTTTTCGCCTGACACAAACACAGACAGGAGCAGATTTCCACCGCAGGAGCACGACGGATAGACATTATGTGTGACTGGGTGGAGATCTGTGACGGTGTGAGTAGAAGCTCCAATACCTCCAAAGTGTAATAAGACCGTAGATCATCTCAGTGTCTCAGGTTCCATCAATCTACAGGCCTCGTTCTTATCAGCCGGACGCAGTGGAGCACAACCGCCGGACCACCCCACGGTTCAATACGAGGCCCGATGCTCTTTATTTTCTGCCAGATAAAGGTGTGTGTGGAGCATGAAATTCTCGGCCTCTTTCCATTATTGCAGGAGTAATTTGGTGGCTACACATATTAGAACTTCACGGCCGGTGCTTTTCAACAGTCAGCGCAATAGCTGTAAATACACCGGCTCTGATGAGTTTCACTAATTGCTGAGTCTGATTTATTGATTAGTTCCAGAGCTCATTTGCTTCTTAATTTACAAGAGAATATAAGTTTGAGGATTTGTTCTGGTGCCTGACGTGACAAAATCCAAGCGTTCGTTTGAATTGCAAACTGAAAGCGTAGCTCACGTTTAATGCTGTCTTTTATACATTTGAGTATTTAAAAAATATAATGTAGGGTAAATGATGGAAAGGTGAAAAATGTATATCGACGGAAGCCATTATGCAATCAAATGCAAAAGTGGTCCTTTGACCCATGAGTTTTTGTTCTGTAGCCAAACTCGAATTAAATTTTTTAAAAATACATACTTGATAATATGTACATAAACGTTATTAGTCCATTCCGACCCTCCATATACACATGGAGGGGCACGTCTTTTTACATTTTATGTAATTAAATGAATTGAATACTTTCTAATTATTACCAAATATTGTAAGCGAACCAATAAAAGGAATTTATAAGACATTGGTAGAGGTGAGGCTTATCGATGGAGGAGCTTAGTATTAGTTCAAACACTTTTAGCTGAAGATGAGGTGACAAAGTTATTTGCACAAAGCAACGTTACACTGTGATGTCACTGATCACTATTTAATTTACAGTCATTTATCAGACGCTTTTTTTCCAAAGCGACTTACAAGTCAGTACATTTTTTACAAATCCTGGTTTCCCTGGGAATTGAACCAATGATCTGGTGTTCCAAACACCAGAACTTTACGGAAGTAACTGGGAAAGCCAGACTCCATTGTTCAAAGGAGTCTCCAGCCCTTTTGTCAACATTTTGCTCGGGTAAAAGCAAGAAATTGACGATTAACTATTAATATATCAGTTTACCCATAGATCAAGGTTTCACTGGTTATGAAATCAGACTTGATTGCAAAAAGCTCAATCTGGCAATGATGGGGGACTTTGGTCCTTCATTCTCATTTGCTAGTGAGATTTTTTCCAAAGTAAGATCAATACTAAATCCAATTTGTTTCATTAGAATTGTTTCTAAAATTTACAACTGATTCAAAATGGCATTTTACCAGAAGTAAAGCAAGCTGAATTTTTCTCGACGTTCTACTTTTCTCCAACTGCCTTTTATTTGTTCTAACTGACATTTTTATAAAAAATGGTCGTGAAGTCTTTATATTGTGTTTTTCTTGAAAAACACACATGCAGTTTGAGAGGAAGATTCGTTTTATTCCGTGTTTCCTTCATGTTGGTTAGCAGTGAGAATTTCAGGAGCCTTTTAACTAAGAATAGGAACTTGGTCTTGACATTTTTATTGATTGGATGCGTCGAGGGGAAAGCGCTTTCTCAAGAAGAGAGAATATTTACCATCCCTGTTGTTCTCATACTTTCTCTTTTTCTTTAAATAAAGAAGAATATTTATCACACTTGTGACTGACCTCTGCGTCCTTCAGCGGATTTTACGAGCTACTGTAAAAGTCTGTCGCCGCCGCCGGAGGATTTACTGTATGTCACCGGCCTCATGTGATAAACAACTGGGAACTGACGGAGATCAGCTCCGGAATCACATTATTCATATTTATAATGAGTTGCTTCATTTAGCAGCAAATTATTTTTACAGCCGCACACAATAAGATGACTTAAAGTGGAAAATTATCATTATGAAATGTATAATATTTTTAGCCTAGTCTGCTAACATTCTCCTTACAGCTTTAATTTAATAATCAAGATGGCTTTTTTTCATCTTTAAAGATGATGTCATTAATATGTTAAATTAACAATACTATACTTCAATTTTAAAATGTATTTTCTGTTTACTACTGCTGTTGCTGTCTGTAAAATTTGTGAAATTGTGGTAAATTGCTTATTGTAGCACTTTGAGATGATGTTTATGAATAGTGTCTTAACTCTGAATAATTTTTAATTAGTTTTAATTGTTATTTGTTATTAATATTCAGTTTGATATTCAATTCATTAAGGATAATCCTTACAAGAAAATGTATACTGTAAATATTTGTTTTACAGTTTTAACTTTCTCAAAGCGCACTATTTTAAGCACTGTAGAAGCACTAATTTTAACATTGTAACATGTATTTCAGTAAGATTTCCTTAACCAGAGCAACATCAAACTCTGGAGGTCATAGGTCAAGGGCTGGAAACATTGCATCATCATGACCTCGACGTGTTAGGCCGTATGTCTCCAGCTTAATTGCTGTTGTTTTTGTCATTGTTCGTGCAGCATCTCCTACACGTGTACATTGAGATCACAACCCACACACTCCAGTGCGCCAGGAATCCAGAGACAATAAGTGATTTTGGGTGGATTTCATGCTTTAAGAGGATGTTAGATTGGAAAGGCTTAACGGGAAGATCAGTTACATGCCTTTGTTTCTGTAAGTGCGGAAGAGAAACCCACTGGGACGCAGTTCTGCTCAATTACGCCGTGTCTTTGTTTGCAAATGTAGTAGATTATGGAGTGATGGCGTCAGGAGGAGGTTTGGAAAGCGAGAGCTGGCATTACAGTAATCTAGAAAGAAAATAGGAATTGTCTTTTATCTCTTTAAGATTTAACTTTTAGTGGAGCAAATTGGAGAAACTGTTACTTGCATCAGTTGTATGAGAATAAAAAGAGTTTAATACTCCTGAACATTCATGCAGTGATTTTTCTTATTACTTATGTTTTGTGAACAACTTTGTAGATATGAAATTTACCAGACTTAAACTCTCTTTTGCATTCCTTTTTATACATTAATTACTGAAATTGAAACTGATCAACTGCTATTTTTATAGGATTAATTCAAATAACAATTTATTGACTAATGGTTTCAAACTAATGATTTTAAATCCCATATTTCACCATCCTTCATTTTCTATTATTGATTTTTTTTTTTTAAACCAAAAGCTAATAATCCAGTACGTACGTTCAGAATTGATTGTTTAGTTATAAATTGTGATTTATGAACCTAACATTACATAAAGTTTAATAAATAGCTACAGTCCCGAAAAGTCTCCAATATTGTGTACGTGTACAACAATTCCAGTTATGGAAATAGAAACCTTTGCTAAAATGAAAGATAAGAATATTTCAAATTAGAGGCTCATTGTGTGGAAAACTGTAATTTGAAAGGTCATTTAATAGTGACGGCAGGGTGGCGATCACCACGTCCCGGCGCTGTAGTAATATATCTAAATGAATCACGCGCTGCTTGATCCGCAGCTGATATTAGATTTTCCCTCGCTCTTATTATTCCTCATCTCTGGAGCGGCCGCACGGTATAAACATTGACGACAGCTTTAGTGCCGCAGACGTGCGTTTAGGCCTGACCTACGTGTGGCGTCGCTCAGAGGAAACGAAAAGCTACTTGCCAATAAAGTCACATCAAGGAAACAAACATATATGGATAATATCTAGACAATTCGATCTGGTGAGGCAGTGGAAGCGCTCAAGTTTGATGTTGGTCTACGTCTTTCTTTGCAAAGTTTGCATGTGCGGGTGTGGGTTTACTCCAGGTCTTCAGTTTCATCTCTCAGTCCAGACATGCAGGAAAATGTAGTCTAAAAAAATAGGTATGTGTGTTAATGTGTGTCTGCTTTGTGATTGGTTGGCCACCAATCTACGGTGTGTCCCGCTTTCAGGCACAGAGCAGCTACAATTGGCTGCAGCTCCCCGTCACCCAGAAATGGATAAGCAATTAAAACACCCTGTGAGGTTTGCAAAGAAAATGAAACTAGAACAATTCTGGAAAAGAAAGGCAGATGAAGGAGAGTGTTTTGGAAACACAGACAGAAACATGAATTACAATTGAGAAACGATTCCATTTTAATGACATCAAGTAATGCTTAAATGCTGAAAATGCCAAGTATGTAATTAAGAATGTGATCAACTGAAGTTGAGTTTGTGAAGCAAGGCACATTTTTGCCAAAGTTTTATTTTTCTGAACGAGTGTTTTTGAATCGAGGTTTCTTGTACTTTCTCGTGACGAAAATATTTATTTGTTTTTATAGGGATTTTATGACTAGTCCATTTGCATTGTATTAATTGATCGACTCATGAATTATTATTAATTCTTGTATTAATGCTATGTTTATACATTTAAATAGTTTTATGTTACCAGGCAGATGACAGGTCAGAACTTTCTGGACTCTGTTCATTCTCACTTATAGTGGATATTTCTTTATCGTCATCACTTTCTTCGCTTGTTAAACCCATACTTTGTGCATCTCTTGTTGTGATTGGTTGATCAACTGTTGGGGGCATATCCTGATGGTTGTTTACTCTTATTTGTGTTTAACACAATAGTGACAAATATTCACACATGCTTTGTCTATGGTCATAAAAATAACTGTAGTTAACTTGTAATTGATCTTGTAATTAGTAATCTAGTGTTTATATGAAACATGCATTGAGTTTTCATATTTTGGCCAGTCGCATCTATTGAGAAGTTTTTGCTGTAATGGGTTCATCGCCGTGCATTGCAAGTCTACATTTTTAACACAGATGTATTTATATAAAACTGCTGTTTTTTTTTCTCTTTTCAATGGCCGAGCTGACATTTTAAGGATGGTGTGGTTGTTAGACGGAGCGTAATTGGATCCTCGGGCTTCAATTTATAGCCGCACATACAGTTGAGCTTAAGCAACAGCGCGAGTTCCTCTCCAGGTGATGCTCACATTTATTAGCAAGTGTCACTTTGTTTCACTTTCATCACACCGCAAAGTCGTTCTGTTCTTTGCAAAGTCTTGGTACGCGCCTCGTCTCCAAACACATGGATGTTAAAGAGACGAAGCATAATTGTGGTTGGTATTTGTGAGGAAAACAGACTCTGAGAAGAAAGCAGAAATAATTTGTCTGGAGGCATATCTAATATGGCAAGTCTATTTAAGTAGCTGCTGTGAATTGAATAGGAACATCTCATTACAGTCTGCCATGCGCTTCCCCACAGAGGAGGATCACCATGGCGATGACAGAGAGAGAGAGAGAGAGAGAGAGCATGTCTTGTTTGGTATTCGACACAGACGTTGTCGACGCAGCAGTTTAATGACCTACAGATCTTTAGAAGTCTTTAAGAGACTTTATTGTCATTCCAAGAATGATTCATGTATTATTCTGTTTCATTTATAGAAGCTAGAGACGAGGCCACATGTTCAGAACATGTTCCTGTGGTAGAACGTGATGCTCAGTCTCCACCTGAATTTAGTTTCTGTGACTGGTTTATATAGACCATTAAATAAACCAAATCACTCCATTCACTTTGTTTTGCCTAATGACACGTGGGGTTGAGACTGATTTTTGTATTGGGATTGGGAGAATGAACGGGATTAAGGGCAAAAAAGAGATTGGGATAGGGAGAGTGCATGGGATTAAGATAGTATTTAAAAATGGGCTTGAAGTTGGAACTGGGTTTTGCGATTTAAATTGGGATTGAAGATGGCAATGGAATTTATGTTCGATACTTTTTTATTCAGATAGACGATTCACATTGGAATTGTAATAGGGATGGTGAATGGGACTCATTGTGGGATTGAGATTGAAATTGATATTGGGAAAGAGATTGTGAAAGTGATTGAGAGCGGGATTGTGATTCAGATTGGGATTGAGATAGGGATTGAAGATTGGACTGGGATTGAGATCAAGATTGTAAAAGTATGATTATGTATTGGTAATCAGATTGAGATGACAATTGGGTTTGAGATTGGCATTGAAATCGTGAGCCGTTCTTATTGTTTAAAATTATGTTTCATTGAAGCACATTGAAGTTAACTGTTTAGAGAGTTAACTAGATAGATAACTTTCCTTTTGATTGTTTATTGTAACCTGTAACTTTCTTGAAACTAAGAACTTCTGCGCTTTTGTTAAAGCAAGTGTCTCCCGTACCTGCTGATCTCACGTTTTATGTTGTGTTTGGTTATGACGTAGAGAACATCCTGAGTGACACCACATTTTATCAGCGTGACAACAGCAGCAGAGTCTCCCAGCAGCTTCAGCCTTTAAATGACACGACTCTGTGTTAACGGCCAGCCAATTTTACCCTGTCAGTTACACACACATGAAGAGCGATTGGCTAATCTGCGCCTGTAAATTAAATATGGCCATGCTGAAAGCCAGATGGCTCGGCAGAGTTATTCACACAGCAGTAATTCAGTCTCGGAATTTAAGCCAGTCAATGGGAAATGAGAAGTGTCTTAATTAAAGCAGAATTTTTCACGGGGGTTTGTGAAGAGTGTTGGCTGAATGTCGGCACCGCGTGTGACGAGTGGATCTCTCCTGGACCTCGGCGCTCGCACACATGGCTTCACGGTCATGCTGGGCCTGGAGCTCGGTTTCTTCCACCTTTCTGAATCACATGCAAATGCAAATGGAGTGGCTTTATTTCATGAGACGGCAGCAGATGAAAGCATTGAGAAGCTGGTTTGATGTATAAAACATGGAGGTTTTCTCAGCATTACAATGGCTGCCCATCTTACGTGCGCTTTGTTGCAGGCTCCATTTGATTCTTGACTGTTTAGTGTTTTTGTGACTTTATTATTCATATAAAGTACATTTTATACATTTACAGTTAAGCACCAGGTTATCAAAAAGAAAATATTTGTCATTTACAGTTTGTAGTTTGTTTATACATGTATACAGTATTTTTATTTATATGTGTGTGTGTGNATAAATTACTTGAATTTCGTAATATAATCAATGTGATAATTTTTATAGTATTAATTCTATTGTGTTTATTTTCTATTAACGGGAATAATGTTTTGTTTTTATATCAGCGCTCTACTTTTTGTCTGACAATATTACATTGAAATTGATATTTGTGAACAGTTTTATACATACATTTTTCAGTAGTTTATGCATACATACATTTAAAATCAGAATTTATTTAGAGTTAATTTACCAATTTGTTTGCACTTGTTTTCTGTAAATAAGTATGTTGTGTTTTATATCAGCGCTCCACTTTTTATCTGACAGTCACATTAAATGACGCACTTTATCTGTTTTCTTCCCAGCGCAGGTAAATTATCACTCCAAAGCTTCTAATTCCACTAATCTGATCGCATTTCGCATAACAGCCGCTGGTGAAACTTCTCAGAGTTTATTAGAGATGTTGTGATCCACGCAAGTCTCTTATCATCCATCCACCACAGGGTTTCACAGGAACACCCGCGCTGAAACCAGAACAGTTCAGTGGTGAAGTAATTTCCGTGTCACCCTGTTTAACCTTCTCCGCTTTAGCTTGGGTTTAAACACAATTACTGCTCTGCATTTAGCCGATGCTTTTATCTACTTTTGGCTTCATGTTCACTGCAACAACTTCTGGTCTTTAATGAGGCTCAAACCCATAACCTTGGTGTTGCTGCCAACGTTAAATGAACCAAAGGCAACAAGATTATCCAATTAAATGGTTCCACGTTTTAGATTGCCTGTAACATGAATGTTATAGATTAATGTAGATATGGAGAATAAATAAACTGTGGAAATGTAGAATGCAAATAAAATTGTAAGTGTTTAAGTGGTTAAATTCTGCGACTGCGATTAATGGGACTGCTATTTTGACAGCTCCCAAAATAAGAGTTCCGCTAGTAGTTGTTTTTTGCTGGCATTTAGTTGCTTGATTCTGTGTCTTGCTAGCCCTTGTGTTATCATTTTGCCCAAGGTGTCTCCTTGGGATTTTATGTCTATTATGTTTGCTTTCTTTTTTTTGTTCATATTTGAAGTGTTTATTTTGGCGAGATGTTCCGTTTTGTTGCACCTCGTGGCGTTTAGTTTTTCTTTACAAAATAAAAGTGAAAAAAAAAAGTCACAGATGAAAATTTAAATCTACAGCAAGATAAAGTCCAGGTAGTTTTTAATTTATATACTAATCAGATGTCCAAATTTTAGATTTGATATTAATATAAATGAAGTTTCGGCTTCACAATGAAGCTGCAGGCTTCAATAATCTATCTCTCCACTTCATACCTGTCACAGATCCCGGCTTAGAGCCGGTCAGGACTTTTGTTTTGAAGTGTTCACAGACTTTTATGTTGAAGTTCACCGTGTCACCGCCATCTTGTTTTAGTTTATCCACATGCTTTCTTCTCCACTCAGCTGTTCTGTGTCACTCGTTAGTCGGTGTATTTAAGTTTGTCCAGTCATTGTCTTGGTGTCGTTTCGTTGCAGTGTGTCCTGTCACCGCATAGTCTTGTTTCTGTTCTTGTTCCTGTTCCTGTGTAATTTTTGTATTAAATCTTGGAAGTAAGTTTAGTCCTTCCTGCTCTTTGTGATCACGTCCAAGAAGCGCAAGTGGATCCACCCTGCCTTGTCTGAGTGACAGTCGGTACTGTGACAATACCAGCCTTCCCTTCTTCTATGGTGTCAGGACACTGCAGTGCTCCCGGAACCTTCCCTTAAACCACAAGCGCTGTCCTCACAGGTTTACAGGGACAAACATTATCTAGTCACATTTCAACCGAATTATTGTTTTCCACCGACAATCACGGCGTGTGTTCTATCGAAGTCGAGTTGGCCGAATCCAAGCGGTGTGAAAGACAAAAAGCCCTTTTATGAAACATAATTGAGCGTTTATTCTGACACGGCATCCCTCTGCCCGCAGCACCGAATCCGCCGGGAGTTTGCGGGATGGGAATTGATGTTATTGATATTCTGTGCCAGCGCTGTAAAGTCAACATTGCCAACAGGGCCGTTTAACCGAGCTTCCTGCAGACGTCTTAACTTCACAGGGGTAAAACTCTCTTGTTGCGTTTGTGTTCGGCCTGAGCCCTTAACTGGCCAGTTTACAAAATGGCCTGTCGACTGAAGGTAAAGTGAGATTGTCATATGGGACAATATCGAAATGCACTCTGCATTAAACTATTCAGGGAAGTTGCACACACACCTGGAGCAGGGGGCAGCTTTAAGCTGTCATGATCAATGCTGGCGGTGACTTCGTCAGTGGAGAGACTTTTATTTTGAATTCGTTCTGAGCTGTTGCTTAGAATTTCACCCTGAATTCTGGTTTATTTACTTTCAGTCACTTTCTGGTTTGGTTTCTCTTGTTAATCATCTGTTTTTTGGTTTGTTCTGGAGTGATTGTTTAATTGTTTGATTATTGCATTATTTCTGTTAAGTTGGGTCACCTGTGTTTCGGATTGTGTTTGATTATTGTTTGAGATTGTACCATTGTTTAAGCCTGTTGTGTTCTGAGCTCTGCTAGTCCGTTCATGTCCGGGAGGTTTAGTTGTTTTTGCTGGGTCTACGTCTGAGCCCTGAGCGTTGCTTTGCAACCGTTTTGTTTGCCATCAGTGCCTGTTATAATTCGGTCTTGTAATGTTTTGATCCCTCGTGATCTTTTGTTTTGTTTTATTTTTTGTTATAATTAAAAGCATTGTGTTGCACTTGGGTCTGAACTCCTGTTCCTCTGGCACCCGCCCTGACATAAGCATGTTCGGGTCAGTGGCTTGCCAAAGGATTATGGAACCGGCCGGACCGGGATTTGAACCTGCAACGGTTAGGCACTGGATCAGAACCGCCATGGGTCCAAATACATATATGCAGCAACAAAATAAATTGTTCACTTTTTAGTGGATTTTGTAAACTGGCCTATTTTTGTCTATTTCTCCCTGATATTTGCAGCCTGTGTTGCTCGTTTGAGTAGATGAACACTTCTCCTCCCAATTTCTCTCCCGTCTGTCCTCATGTCCAGCATTTATTAGAGATTTCTCAAACTTCAGAATGTTTTTCTATCCTTATGAAAGTTTCCCGCGTGTTTGTGACTGAAGTCTCTGCTTTGGTGAACAATTATGTGTGAACTAGCAGAGGCTTCAGCCATCAGGCAATCGATTGAGGCTTTCTTCTGCACAATAACCCGTGATTTATGTCTTTTTATTTCTCGTGTCGCTGCTGCAGACGAGGACGTCTGTGCTGCTATGACAACACCGCGAGCCTTTCACTCCATTTTCGCGCGTAATTTACAGACTCCATTCAAAAGAATCCCTCACACACAGAGACATAATGATGGTTTAAAAAAAAAAAGCAGGAAGGAAACTTTCTTTTAGAGTGTGTATGCTCAAACAAACCCCTCCGTGTCTGTTTCCGCGGTTACGCAGCTGGAGTGAAGTTCTGGCACGTTCGGTCCCCGCTCTTAAAGTTTGAGTGTGGTGAATATTTTAAGAAATTTAAGAAAGGGAAACGGTCAAGACAGCTGTGTAAAAGTCTCAATTTTTCCTCATCATTTTAGTTTGATTCCATTCGAATGGCGACCCAACAGCGCGCAGGCAGTTGGGCGCGCGCGGCGTAATAATCCACTAACCGCGCGGGATTTATTTCAATAATAGAGGATCTGGATTAACAGGTGAACTGTAATGGCCGAGTAGCGCGTTGTTCGCTGGGACACAGCTGACGCGTCTCAGACCGAGAGACTCAGATGAAGATGAGAGTGTGTGGAAGCTGCTGGAGGAGATGTGTGGAGACGAGTCTCAGACTGATGCTTCTTGTCCCCGCAGGTCTGCCCGTCCTCAGCCAAGGAGATTCCCAATCTGACAACAAGCAGATGGACAACATCACCGTCAAACAAGGAGAGACGCTCTTCCTCAGGTAGGCGGTGGTTTATCAGGCTGTCGCAAACCGTCCGCGCTGTCACCCGCGTCAGTCGATTTGTGTGACACGCCCGCGTGACTTTTTGTAGTTTTGTTCAAATACATTTTGATAAATGTTAATGCTATTCAGAAAAATAGTTTTGCGATTTTGCAAACTTAATGGAAACTTCAATTGAGTGGTTTTGGTGCATTTGGTTGTCTGTCTAAAATACCTATTTTCAGTGAGACCAATAAAAACCTAATAAAATGCTCGTACATTTTGCTCAAACCTTTGAAAATGTACTACTAAAGCCTACTTCTGTTATGAGTTTAATGTAAAATTATAGCAGTACGTATTTTGTGTCGAAAGAGTCAATCCATCCATTCATCTATCCATCCATCCATCCATCCATTTAACGTTTTGTTTTATATAAACAATAGTTTATTTTACTGTTTTGATGATTTTTTTGACATTTACTGATGGTTGGACTTGAACTTGCAGAACTTTTTTCCTATTTCTGTGAAAAATGTAATCAATCCCAACCATCCATCCTTCCATCCATCCATCCATCCATCTATCCATTTATCCATCCAGCCATCCATCTATTCATATACAGTACAATTTATTTGAACAATTTATTTAAACAATAGCTTATTTTATGTTTTGATGAGGTTCGACACATTAAAATCGTTTAAATCGCAGAACTTTATTGTTTCTATTTTTGTGAAAAATGTATTAACCTTAAGCCTTTTAGTCTTATAGGGACCATTAAACTATATGTGAGCCTAAAATGCTTTTGTATTATTCAGTTCATGTGTCTGTTTATAATGAGTCTCCAGGGATGCTATAATGACCGACAGGATTCACAGGGATTAAATAATCTTGTTGTGTACCGTATATGTTTAGACTATTTGGAAATCTGCCAGTTTGTAAACTGTCCATGAACTGTCCGGCTAATTTGCAACCTTCCTGCTTTTTTCTGCATTATATATATTTCAGCAAGCTGGAAATGTACGGAATAATATTTTTCAGCTGGGCTATATTACATTCAGCGAGCGGCTGCATGTTTATTTATATATATATATGTTTATGCAATGTGTGTGTTGTTGACAGCAAGAACGTGTGTGTGTGTGTGTGTATGTGTCTGTGTCTGTTGCTTTTGAGATCTATTTCTACTTCAGTCACTAGTGTTAAACGTGTTAATGAAGAGAGCCGAGGGATGTTATAATGACTCACGGGATTACCCAGACTTAAATCAAGCTTAACCTCTGTTCAGATATACTGGAGACCTTCCAGATTGGCAAGGCTTTGGTGGAGGTGTTGGGTTTTGGCCAGTGTTTTTCTTTGTAAGATCTTTGATTTTCGAAACGATTGAAAAGAGAAAAATATCAGAGCGAGAGAAGATCATGAGTGTTAAGAGACGTGCTACAGAAATCCTGCTTGTTCCAAACACAGCGAGTGTTTCCAGGACAGTGAGCCGGGACATAACTACTTTTCTGATGACTTGTTCTGCTGTGTAAGCCAGACCGTATGGAATATAATGATTTTTCGCACAGTTCCAGCTCTGAACAGAGTGTTGTTTGATTTGTCCGTGTGGATTTTTTGCACGTCACACACTCTTTTTGAGCACGAGATCTAGTTTAATTCCGCATGTCTAGTTGGATCTTGCAGCCACTTGCTTGTTCGAAAGGCCTGGGATTTAATTTCTGGTTGTCTTTGCCAAACCAAAGAAAGCTAAGTTTATTTCTAGTTGAGATTCTCCTGGACAGACACAGTTCAGACACAGAAAAACCACATATAAAGAAAATCCCTCCATGCCACACCTTCACGGTTCCTCAGGAAGAAAGCGTCTTGTAACCTGTGTATCATCAAATACGTCTGCGTGTGATTAACGTGGGATTTCTAGCGCAAGAAGTACAATTAAATACATTACTAGTGAATGCTAATTTAATCGAAGAGCTGAGGTGGACAGGAGGCAGAATTTGATTCTTAAAGTTAGACTAGATCAGATTACGTTCAACGTTATTGTGATTACACATGTACAATACACATGTATATGAGGAAATCTGAATGCAAGCACATCTATACAAGATGTAAATGACTATTAGGTCAACTTTTTTGCGTTTTCATTTGTGCTTTTACTTTAGATTATTATTAAGTTGTATCAAGTATTAACTTCTTAAGAAAATTAAGTTTTCTTAATTTGTTCCACACTGGGATTAATATTTAATGTATATAGAAAATTCTGGAAAGATCAACTAGCCAGGTTTAAGGAATTATAACTTCAGAAACGTGTTACTCATTTACTTCAGAAACACTCATATGTTGTTTTTGTGTACAATTTTACCAGCAATTGCGTCCCTCTGTAAACTAGATAGTATTTAGCACTAGAGAAACAAAAAGGTCTGTAACCTTAGAAACAGCATCCACGATAAACCTCCAAACCATAACATCCCAAATGTATGCTAATTGCAAAAATAGAAAATGTAAACTTTTTCAGTCTGTCGGTGTGCAGGGTAATTGATCAAGAAAGCCAAGACAAAATGGTCTTGTAGAAAAACAAACAAACCTCTTTTTTTCCTCCTTAATGATATACAAATATGATATACAAATATATACAAATGATATACAAATATATATTTTGTATGTGTGTGTGTNNNNACACAAACAACACACTAAAGCATATTGTCATATAACTATGTCAGTCATTCATCTTCTACCGCTTCATCCTTTACAGGGTCGCGGGGAGCTGGCGCCTATCTCAGCGTCTTAGGGCCAGAGGCAGGATACACACTCTGGATTGGTGGCCAACCATTCGCAGAGCGGGACACACAGATAAACACATTCACGCACACACTCATCCCTATGTGGTCAATTTTCCAATGCCGCATATAACCGCATATAACTAGCAGGTTATTTTTTTCTTAACTTTCTCCTTTCTTAACTTGTCTCTATTGCTTGTGAACAGAGTAAGTCAGGGTAGTGGACTCTACTTTTATGTCTGGTATAGCTGGCTTCTCTTCTCTTCTGGCTTCAGACGTTCAGGGCTTCAACTTGTCTCTGGCCCGACTTTCTCTATTTTATACAGCGAAATTGCTCAAGAAGCCTGCAGAACATGTAGCTGAGCGCTGTCCTTGGTCCTGAGCTTCTGCTGTCGCTGTCCATGGTTCTTCAGCTTCTGCTGCCACTGTCCTTGGTCCTGAGCTTCTGCTGCCATTGTCCCTGGTCCTGAGCTTCTGCTGCCATTGTCTCTGGACCTCAGCTTCTGCTGGCGCTATTCACAGCTGTTATTCCCAGCTATTCCCGCGGTTTTATTGAATAATTTGGTTCTATTTGAATTTGTATTTCTGCAGTTTTCATGTGCACATGTTTGCAGTAAGTTGTTACATTTTAGCATTCATAATTTCTGCAGCAAGAGTTACAATATAATAGCAATAGATCTAATGGTGTATGTAACGTTCCCGCGGGCTGTTTGACTCTAGAACTCAATCTCCCACAAACCCCTGCATCACAGGTTTTCCTTGTTGTTGAGTCAGTGCCACAAATCGCCCTAGGATTCAGCGGTGTTCAATTACGCTGTGTATTCGGTGGCTATGTCAAGCGTCATCTGGCGCACTGAAGGTGAGCTGTGACCAGTTATTGTTTCCACTTTGACGTTCTGCCAGTTCTTACTTTTTCTTTTAGAATACATTTTACTTCTGGATCAGGACTTAGGCCAATCATTACTGGTGATGCCTTTTAAAAGCCCCTTCAGATCCTCAAAAGCTTGAATAGTCGTTTATCGACTGAAGCTGAATTTATAATCTACATTTATTTAAGTCGCTCTCATATTAACTTTTTTTGCCATTGCCTTTCCCGTAAGCTGTTATATCTGGGGATCTTGTGGAAAGTTCTAGTGCATTAGCTGAATGATCAGATATGGTGGGAATGTCAGCGGGAGATGCTGGGGAGAAAAAGAACTGAAGACACGTGGCGCTGATCCTATTGAGAAGTGGCTAATTTGATTTCACTGCAAAATTCTGAAAATCATCAGTCTCATTCCTCTTTTTTTCACAGCTACATTGTCTCATTAAACCAGAATTGCAAACCCAACAACACCAGCCAAATGTTTCCCCATACAGTAGTCACAAGCAGATTCTGTTTCCAGTTTGATTCTGTATTTTGGATCTTGATTCTATCACATAATTGCTCTTTTTATATCACAGTACTGTACCTTTATATAAAATTGGTGNAACCTGAACTGTTTTAATGTATAATGAATACATCATGAAACGTTCATGTTTGATGAACGCTTTAACCTCTTGTGTGCTAACACGCAATGTGAGCTTTTTTCACCTGTCAGTTTTTTTAAACACCTTTTTATCGTTTTAACCGTTTCTCACCAGAGGACCCGACGCTTGATTATGTTTGGTGTTCAGGCTTTTTCATGATTCAGGAGGTTTAATTAACATCCAGGGGATAAAACGCCATCAAACGAAGTCGTGCTGTTGCTGATCAGGTGCTTTGAATGTTTCCGTTTGAAACTCAATCTGTTGCGCAGCTTTATTTTTATTCTGGACTCTTCCGTGCGGCTGGAGAGTTCCATCAGACGTTATGGTTTATCAGGAGGCCTGTCAGAGAAGCTCTCTGGTGCCCACAGCTCGCGCTTCAGGCCTGACGTAGCGCCGCGAGCGCAGGTGTCTGGACTGCCACCAATGGTCTTAGAGGTGGGAGAACGTTTTTATTAAATTAGCTGCTTAGGATAGAACTTCAGTTCCACAGGGGACGGGAGGAAATTTTGTGTACGTACCAACCAGAGACATCGAAACATATGCTGCCCAATCCACGTGTTTGATTGCACAGATAATGCTAGGATTTTTTTTTTCGATTATTGGAGGTAGTTTGAGTTTTGGAATAATGATATACAAATATATATTTTGTATGTGTGTGTGTGTGTGTGTGTGTGTGTGTGTGTGTGTGTGTGTGT
>SOMO01000018.1:1836764-1848174 GCA_028128575.1 Paedocypris carbunculus | reverse complement strand
CCACACGCACACACACACACACACACACACAAACACACACATTTCAGGTTTCCAAATGTTATTTATATATGATATATTTACATATATCACACACACACACACACACATGTAGTGCATATGTCACCTACTAGTGTAGGTGGTTATGTAATGATGCAGCATTATGTAAAGTTCAGAATGTTTTCTCCCACCTACTGGATTTTCATGGGCAGGAATTAATGGCGTTGTGTTGAAGTGCTTGTTTGTTTTTCTCCCCGTCTGAAAGGTGAGGTGTCTCGCTCGGCCTTGACCCGGCCGGCACTGGAAGCCGATGACTGATTTGCAGAATCTGTTTTTTTAAACCTGAAAATGAATAGCTAATCAGGAACAATGCTCAAGGAAACAAAGCCAAAAGGTCGCCTGTAGCGTCCGCCAAATAGCAGGATCTTTCTCTGCTTCAATGTTTTATTTATTATTTTGTAGGTTAGCTAGTATTTTCTGCTTTTGTATAAACAAAATTATCACTATTAGCAATAAGTCCTGTTAGTTTTTCCTTCCATCTAGGGTTGTTAACATTCCTCACAGTGACTCGGATCATCACCGCACTGAGTGCAGCCACTCTGTCTGTGTGAGGATGAGGATCGGGTGATGAAGATGATGATGCATTTGCTGATATTTATAGGTTCACACAGCTGTTAGATTTGACCTAAACTGCGCCCTATAGCCCGTAGCTCTCGCTAGTGTCAGCGCTATGGAGACGTGCTAGTCACCCACTCTAAAGATTTGGGCAGAGTTATGTAACATATATGGGACGTTGCTTAAGTTTGAAGATAGATTCATTTTACACACTATTATATGAAATTATGCAATATTATACATGGATACCACACGCACATTGCTAGATATTGCTAAACAATATTCTATTATTGTTAACAATATTATTAACAATAATGTTATTGCTAAAAATTCATGAACATTGGTTTTGTTGCTAACCCATGCTAAATGTACATCACAAATAAAACTAAACATTGGCAATGTCGTTAAACCTGCCTCTTAGTTTACCACTAATATTGCTAAACTTTCTTAGGCGTCACTGATATTGATAAACATTACTAAAAATCACTGTTGCTAAACATTGCTGAAAATGACTTTTCAAACTTGCTAAACTTCACTAACTTTGCTATGTATCGCTAAGCTTCTATCACTAAAATGGCTAAATATTGCTAAACATTCTTACAAATGGTGTGATTACAAATCTTGTAGCTGTTACTTTGACAGAAATGTATTGAATTAAGCAGCAAGAATAACAATAAAGTAACAATTAAACAATAAAGTCATTCAACAAGTCTAAAGTAGCGCAAACTTCACGCAAACCCTTGATCTATGTTAGCATCAGAAGCGTGACATTCACCTTGTTACAGTTCAATTCTGCTAACAAGAACATGAAGAGAAACGAATAACACCCGCAACTACTATGGTGCAATTACAGAACAATTAAGTAATCGTTTGGATGTGCTGTGTATAAACACGAGTGTGACGGTCTGATCTGAGGCCAGTGAACACAGCTCAGCGCCATCACCTTGTCTTCTGGAGCGCTGATGCGCAAACGACACCCATTACATTCTCAAAGTCGCTGTGTCGCTGGGAGAAGGTACGAGGGTAACACGTCTGTAAACGCTCAACAGCACCACCTGTTGACTGGCTGCAGACTGGCTTTCTCATTATTTTGGGGATTTGGCTGGCCTGTTTTCAAAATGGCATGATGCTTGTCTTTTTTTGTGAAATTACAGTTTATTATGGAGGTGCGTATTGGAAACGTGATTCCACTGTAGTTTTCTGTCAGTTTCACTTCGTCTTCTCTAAGATGTGGATTTGTTTTGCCGATTTGTTTCTAAGCTGCTGCTAAATGGCACGGCGTGTTTCTCAGCTGTCAGGATCCTGCAGAAAAGAATTGCAGACAAAAATAATCCTATAATCCTTACAAGTACAATATTCCCTGCGGAATAAGCTCCTATTAGGAGTATAAATACATTTGAAATCAGAATCTCCTAGATGTAGTGTTGTCATGTGCTAATCACAATGACAACACAACGACAATACAAGTGATTTGATGTCACATGCTTCTTACCCGCAGTTCTTTAATAGTCTTTATTATTCATATTTAGATTTTCTTAGAGGTCATCGGGGGTTCATTATTATAAGAATTGAAAAGTTGTGGTGTGCATTTTTTTTTATGAACCCATAACTACAGTGAAAATGGTCTGTGTGTGTGTGTGTGTGTTTGTGTGTATGCGCATGTGTGCATGGCCTTGTCAGGAGTCTGAGAGCATCACTGCCCGGGGAGGATCATGAATGCTCTAGTCTTCGGGAGCAATGCAGTAAATCTAATAGTGCGTCCTCTCATATTGCTTTCTTCACCATGTGAGCAAGATGGAAATTCAGAGAAGGGCAAAATCCCAGACGGAAAAGCAGGAGCCGTGTTTGTGTGGAGCCGTGGCGAGTCCTGCAACGCCTGTAGTTTATTCTTTATTTCCACGGCAGAAGCCTCCAGTTCCCTTAACAGTTGTTCCAATACCTTTCAATCCCGCAGAGACCTAAAGTCCACAGATGCGCACGGCTCACAGGCCTTCCAGACGATCCACCACGCGTCAAATTTAAAACTGGGACTCGTACCCGCATGAATTCATCACAGTGTGTGTGCCACCCAGGCCAATTAGAGCTTTGGCTTTAATTAAAACTGGAGCATAAAATAGAACGAGGGTCATTGGCAGAAAAGTTGACGTTCTCTTTCCAAAGTTACTGACTTATTCACTCCTGCTAGTTGTGTTCAGAAAATATCTTTGTCCTCCTGTTATCCTGATGTTTGCAGCATCAAAGTCTTGGGTTCAAATCCTAGAGATAACATGACATTGCTTCAAATAGAACAGAAATGCATGAATGCTTTTAAAACTGTGTTACCTATTTTTTAAACAATATGCTACTTTATTACAATAGTTCCAGCATACGTTTATTTTTAACAGTACAAGGTACAAATTATGGTGTTGTGCTTTGAAAAATCCCCCAAGATTGGTTTCTTTTAGTCACTGGACTTGATAAAATCCAGAATGGAAGTGGATGCTGAGATTTGCTCCGCTCGCCGTCGCTATGGTAACGAGTGATGTGCAGGTATGTGCACCGAAGCTGAGTTCAGGCCGGACACGTGCCGTACAATCTCTCTTATTTCAACGTCAGGCTGCACTTAAAACACCTCTAATGAAATAATTGATTAGCACTTCACCACTCAAAGTCATCAAAATGAAGGAAAATTACTGGATCGCCCTCGGAACGCACTCGCACCAATAAAGGAGTTCCCACTTCAATCTTGATTTGATCTCGAGACCCTCTGGAAAGAGATTGCAGGGTAATGAAATAAAATGACTTCAGTGATGCTCTCAAACGGACATTTTGACTACAATTGGGGACAGAAACCAAGTTTGTCATGTTAAATGTTAAAACCTTTTTTATATGTTTAACAAAATAATGTTTATAAAGGTGATTTTTTAACTCCTGTGACATTCACACTCACAGACACACTGATGAACGCACAGACACACACTGACATTCACAGACACGCACACACTCACACACAAACACATATACACTGACAAAAACACACAAGACATACGTACACACATGCGCAAGCAAACATACAAACAGACACACATATATAACAATGATACAGACACACACACACACTGACATACAAACAGACACACACACGTTGACACACACGCACATACCCAGGGTCTATTATTGTTTGGAATAATGTCACCTCAAGCCTTTCAATATTCTTGAATATTGACACACTAGTTTCATTGGTGATTTGATTGTAAAGAACGTGACTGTCTCTCATCTCAGCATCAGTGTGTGTTAAAGCAAAGGAATCCGCTATCACACCGCCGCCGCTAATACAGAGTTATATTTAATAGCTTCTTTCCTCCTCTATAGACCTTCCATGCCAAATCAATCCCTCTCTCCAAAGTGAATTAATAATAGATGGCCTCTCCTGTTCACGTCACATGGCAGCCAGCGGCGCTGCGGGCAGATTTATTTTCAAGCCCTCCATCCGATATCCGGCAGGTTATGTATCGCGCGATGTTGGGGAAGCAGGGCTGGAGTCAGCGGAGGTGATGCTGAACTGTGGCTGCTGAAGGAGAGAGACTAGACTCAATCCGATACACAGATAGTTCTGTAGCGAGATGCTGGGGAAGCAGAGACGGAGTCTAAGTGCATCCCCTGACTCATCAGTGCTGATGGATGGATGGATGGAGAGAGAAAGAGAGAGAGAGATCGAGAAACCACCCACAACCCATCCGATACCTTGATGGTTCTGAACCGCAAGATGTTTGGATGAAGACGAGAGAGGTGGTGGTGGGTGGATAGACAGACAGACTGATAGATGGATACGTAGGTGGACAGACAGATGGATGGAGAGAGAGAGAGAGAGTGAGAGAGAGAGAGAGAGAGAGAGAGAGAGAGAAAGAGATAATATAAAGAGCTAGACAGACAGGTAGTGATAGAGAGAGACAGACAGACAGATAGATCTGTACATAGGTGGATGGACGGACAAATGGATGGATAGATATAGAGAGATAGACAGGATTGAGAGAGAGGGACAGACAAAGGGATACAAATCAAGACAGACAGACAGACAGACATAAAAAGAGAGAACGAGAGATAGAATGAGCTACACACAAACAGACAGAGAGAGAGAGAGATCATTTTAGACAGACTGACACAGTAACACAGGAAACGTAAAAGCGGAATTCAGCAAATCACAGGAAAGCGCTGATTGTGCATTAACTGCGTAATCCTGTACGATACACGGACGCGATTAGACACCCGTGCACGGATCGTTCCTTTCTTTTTTTTCATTCAATAAGCGACATGCGTTCCAGTGCTGAATCTGAAAGCGGGCCGGGCGCGGCTTGTTTATTCCGGCCGGTTAATTTTCCCGCCCTTGGATGCTTTTCACTGCACTGAAAGGGTCGACACTTTATTTGGATTAAATTGGTTTGCTGTCTGCTGGTCTCTGATAAGGGAGTATAAAGCAGTTATTTATTAATTTCCGTGTTTGTTGTATTGTGCTGAGCTCAGACATGCTCCGGTGGCTGGTAATGCAGCGCTACAGGTTTCCGGAAGATTCCGACGACTCAAGGTTAGGACTGATTGAATGGGCCTTGGGGTTTTTTTTTTTTTTTTTTACCAAAAGGCTTTTATTAGAAAGTGCAGTGTTTTATGAGTGGCTGTAAATAATATTTTCAGGAAGGCGCTATTGTGAATCTCGACGTCGGCACGTGAGCTTAAAGAGATTTACACGGATGTGAGGAATTCCGTCGCCGCTCACGTGTTTACTCTTTCAGCGCGTGTCGGCAAGACGGATGGCAAGAGTTTAACTTTCTGAACCCAAAACCATTTCATCCAATTAGCGTTGTTGTTGTGTGTGTGTGTGTGCGCGCCAAATCACACAAACGGATAAAAAAGATAGAAAAAAACAGCAAGAAAGATAGTTTGATAAAAGTCCACTACAGAGAAAGGGGGATAGGGGTGAAAGAGGGAGAGAGAAAAAGAGAGAGTGACGAACTGACAGAAAATGCAACAGACAGACGTAAGTTTGCCACCCGTCCTTTAAATTATTTGAGGACGGTTATTTGAGAATGAAATTGCGCGTCCCGTTTTGAAATAATACGGGACGACTTTTGTCCCGTATTTTTTATATAAATATTTTAAAAATATTTTTCAAATTCAAACATTATTAATTATTCAAAAAAGTATTTTTTTTTTTATTACAGAAGTTATAGTTTAGCACCACTGAAGCATTTTCATGTTCATCAACCTCCGAGAAACCTGTCTGAATTTGTCAAGGCCGCGCCGGTTGTCCTCTTTTTAGGAAATCAAAATATATGGTCACCCTACAATTATAAATTATGTATATTGTTATTGGTAGCTTGGATATGCTACAATTATTAGGCTACATAACTATGCCTTCTACTGGATGTAACAGAAATTACTGTACAAGTAAAAGGTACATTTTGTTATTTTAGGACATTAATTTCTACTTCTGTAGTTATTTTGGTGAAAGTAACTTAAAAGTAATACAGAAGTATAGTTATATATTACATTTCTGAGACAGTAATATTGTAATGTAACTTGTTACTTTTTACAAACAGTAATGAGTAATATGTAATGTATTATAATTTCAAAGTAACTTGCACAACACTGTTAACTGTTGAATAAATTATTTCTAAAATTATTCTTAGACTCAAGCAGAGCCAATAATTTCCGATATATCACTTTAGCACACTCTAATCACACAGTCATTATGTGTGTGTGTTTGTGTGTGTGCGCGCGTGTGTTTGTGTGTGTGTGCGTGTGTGCACGTGACATTCATCCATATGTATTGCACAATTCTTTGCTTCTGCACTCGTCATGTTAAAGACGTTATTTGTCCACATCAGCGCCGGAGCTGTGGAGTCGCTCCTGCAGGGATTCAGGAAACCAGTTTCAATTTCATTTAGTGCCGGGGACACTGTGTGTTTCAGCTGAGGGGCCGAGGAAGACGGATGGAGGGGGACGAGTTTAATATTTCCGCGCCGGACGCCCTGCGGTGCATTATGAACCGGTCCGTTGGGAAAAGCTTGATCTTTACACTGATCTTGATGCTTTCGTTTAGTCCATTATACGGGAAGCGGGGGAGCACCGAAGCTTCTGTTTCTTCTTCCTCTCTTCCTTCAGCAGAAGTAGACTTACAGATTTTTCTTCCTCTGGCTGTTTGTGTTACTTGCAAACAAGAGGCGGCAACAAACAACTTACAAATGGAACGCTTAAATAACTGACTCCTAATGGGATTGTTTAATTTAGAGTATATCAATATACGTATATATAGTGTGTATTTTAATTTTTCCGGCTTTTTTCATATATGTGTGTGTATGTGTAAACACATGTAACCGTCCATTTTCCAAAACGTTTACTTCTTTTTACAATGCTTTTTCTACCTACTGGGTCAGGGGATGCTGGACCCCCTGAAATAGGGGACAAATTGTTTTTGACTGACAAATCACAGAGCTGATTGGCTGATGATTGAAGGCTTGAACCCCACAATCATTGCTTGCTGCTCTTATTTGTTTGCATTTGAATTGAAAACAAACTTAATAGTTCAGGTTCGAATCCCTTTCTGAGTGGTTGTACAAGGATATCTTTGAGCAAGACATGGACTGCCCACTGCTCTGGGTTTGTACATGCTCACTTCACTGTGTATGTTTCACTTCACTGGATGTTTAAATGCAGAACATAATTGTGATACAGCACCTAGTGGCCATACTGACAAACTCACTCACTTTTAAAAATTATTACGTTTTATGTCTCAACACAATTCTTGTGGAATTGTGGAAAGGTTTCAGCCTTCAGCTCATCTCTGGAGTTCAGCTGGTTCGGACTTAATGACCATCAAGGGCTTTAATGAGCATGGAGGCCGTTCTGCAAACGCCTGCCAATGATTTTTAGGCTGATGTTATCAGAGATATTACAGAGATTGCGTGGAAAAGTGTCTTTGCGGTTTATTGAATGGACAATCAGGCAGGTAATCTATTAGGCGCGTGATTGCTTTTGATTTTAATAGCCCTAAAGTATTTGAAGAGGTTCTATCTTGGCCTCCGCCGCTAACTGTTAGCCATAGCTGTAATTATACACAGCATGTCCTCATTTAAGGAAGGGCTGTAACTAATTAGCATCTAATTCCATTGTGTCTGTAATAAGGAGATGGTGTCTTTACGTCCGCGACGCTTTAGCTTTAAAATTGTCTGGGGGTCAGTGAATTTAATAAACCTAATCTGCCGGGTGCTTTTGTGATCAGTGTCGGGTCTTGATTTCCTCTATGTGTCACATCTTGGCGTCTGTTGTTGTTGGCATTATTTGAATGGGACGAACCCTGAGAGACACGTGGGATACGTTTGAAACCATCTTTCGTTGATTTTGTGTTTTTCAGCTGAACGTAGCAATTACAGTTTTTCAATTTTATGTTGTTTCAAAAAGGAACAACTAGATACAATTTAATAAATAACGCAGAATAGTTTAGTGAGCAAGTGTGTCAATATGGCCACTAGGGGCAGTTTAAAAACTGTGCACTTCATTTAACTGTCCAGTAAAGTGACACACACAAACCCGGAGCAGTGGGCAGCCTTCAGCCGTGATGGGGGGGTTGGGGGGTAGTGTCTTGCGAGAGATTGCGTGAAGACTGTTTGCAAAGATCTGATTGTGCGAGTGTATGTCTGTGTTTGTGTGTGTGTGTTGTGTGTAGAAATGGAGAAAATATCATAATGTGATATGCATAATGAATGATACAAAGTATGGGTGGAGTCCAGTTTCATTTCTGCCAGCAGGGATGCCATTTTTTGTTTCTAATACGAAATCATTTATTATTTTATGTCAGAGCTGCAGGAAATCTCAACTAGGTCTTGTTTATCGAAAACAATCACATTCGGAGATTTCCGCAGCACTTGTACAAACGCTAAAAAGTGATGTGTCCTGGTTTTCTTGCAGCTGCTCACAAGGAGACTTCGTGACCCACACAGCATGGCTGAACAGATCAAGCATACTCTACGCTGGAGAAGATAAGTGGTCCGTGGACCCCCGGGTGAGTCTGGTTACTCTGAACCAGGACGAGTTCACCATTAAGATCGAGGACGTGAACCTGAGCGACGAAGGCCAGTACATCTGCGCGGTCCAGACACGGAGCCGACCCAGAACCACGTCCGTGCACATCATCGTTCAAGGTGAGTCCTGATAATGTTTAGCTGATCATTACAGACGTGTGTTAGCGTGGCAAGGCCCTGTATCGCTCAGAAACACCTTGGCTAGACCCACAATATCCGGTCTTTGAATGAAGTAGATAATTGTGCAATTAATGCTGATTGCTTAAAATCTTGAGGGTACGTGTTCTGGCTCCTGATTGGCCGGCCGGTATTAACGTGATTGATGGTGGTGTCATAACTGTGAAGTGATGCGGTAAGTCGTGACAGTGCAGCCGAGGTACTGTACATCAGCTGGACTTTTCTAGAACATGGACCGATTCCAGCTTTCATGCAGAATGATGCATAAGCATGTCTTTGATGGATCTGTTTAACATCAGAGTCTGCAGGCCCGAGGGATTAGAGCTTTCTATGGCTCGGTTAGCGGAGCTGACGTTTGCAACATCAAAGTCTTTGGGTTGAATCCCGGTGAATGAACACATTTGTGACTCTGTGTTATTAATGAACGCAGATTGGATGCTCTAGAAGTGGCCATCTCTCCACCAATGTGTTGGAGAAGGTGGTCTGTAGAAACATCAGCTTTCAAAGAACAGGTTCCTTTGGGTTTTCTTCGCTGAAGCATTGGGTTGGAGAAGTCCACCTGTTAAGTTTGGGGTAAAAGTTCACAGTCTGAATTGGTGTGGGTTGTATGGAGATGGTTTTTGGAGATTAAATTCAGCGACGTGCGGTTTGGAGAGTTTTTGATCCGCTGAAGAAGAGATGCACTTCAGGTGAGATGAGTTCAAGCTCCGCAAGTGGAGACTGTTGAAGACGGCAATTAAACCCAACAGAAGATGAAAGGACGAGCAGGAAACAGGAAAAGCAGCTTGAATCGCCCTATTTTGTGCAATCATGCAATGCGGCGAGAGATTACGCCAGGAGAAGGAATGAGAACTCAAATCTCATTCACCTTCAGTCGTGTGGAGCGTTTCACTATTGACATCGTCTCAAAGCAGATTTACACTGATCACAGTCGCGTGAAGTAAACAGGTTTAACTTACCTGAGACGTGAAGTCTTTCACCATATGAAAACAATATAATAGACGTGTGGAGTGTATACCGACTATTGTATGAAGATATAAAATATTCTCTAACTCCACCAACACACTTTATTTACTAAATCAAAAAGTAAAACAGATTTTCCAGTATGGAGGAAAACCGTTTTGTTTTACTGTTTAACCGTTTGTATTATGAACTTGATATTGTTGATTTATTGTTGTGCAGTTTTACCAAATTTTTTAAGCAAAATGAAGAGTTAGATTAATGATTATTTTTTTCAGTTCCGCCAATGTTTTCCAACCCTCCAATAGCTGAATAAAATGTAGCAAATGCATTTTGCCCAACATTTAAAATGGACAATATTAATTGTATATTAAAAATGGCTAAAACTGGCAAAAGAAAACCCATAAAAATTGTACTCGAGGAGTGAGGTGGTGAATTGTCTTAGGCTGTGTAATAAAGTTCTGATTCTGAAAGTTATCATTCACTCAGGAGCAACATCTCCGTAAACGATTATACTTGTCATATACTTTCTCGTCATTGTAAATAAAGCAGAGACCCTGCAGCTTTGAGTTTTAAAACATTAAACATTTTATCATTCAAAAATAAACAATTTTTTTGTGATTTGTGTCATGTAGAGGTGACTCGTAAAAAGGAATTACCGCACATTGCCACACTCTCTGAAGAAACTTCCAGAGAATTACAAAAAAAAAAAAATTGAAAACCTGGACTGACTTTCACAACCCCAAACCGCCGTGAAGCAGCATGGTGCAAAACACACTAGCAGTTATAAAACTGAACAATCCCACTTTCCTTTCATGTCAAACCCACACATGCCACACAGTATTACAGTATTTAGAACCCGACG
The DNA here is from genome assembly GCA_028128575.1 of Paedocypris carbunculus. Classification (NCBI taxonomy): domain Eukaryota; kingdom Metazoa; phylum Chordata; class Actinopteri; order Cypriniformes; genus Paedocypris; species Paedocypris carbunculus. The sequence goes on along the minus strand of SOMO01000018.1, from coordinate 1,837,506 downwards.
GATCTGACTCCGGCGGTCTGTGTGGCACCGGCGGTCAGTTCAAGCCCAGGCATTTAGCACATCCAAGTCGTCTGCCCAGTTGCCTTGGCAACCTGGTTCCAGTATTCTGCCTTGATTGAGAGAGTGAAGGGACGGAGGTCAGATTCCACACAACGGATGCCGACATGCACAGCCACAAACTGCAATTTCAAGACAACACGCAAAGCGAGGAAGGGAATCCTGGCCTGTTTGATCACAAGACGTGCTCTCGCCACCGTCTCGCGCCTCAGAAGCATCGGCAGGCAAGGGTCTCCCATATTCAACATCTCCAAATAATAATCCTGTAAGATTAAGTCTGCACAGTTTGGGAGAAATACTACACTATGTTTTTTTTTTTTTTTTAATAAATATTGAAGTATATTTAATTTTATATAGATAGATAGATAGACATTTAGATATATGGGTGGGTGGAAGGATGGATAACCGATTTTCTGGTGTTTTGAAAGTCAGGAGCAAAATTACGTAAATGAACAGACAGACAGACAGGTCGACTAGACGGACACTAAGATGGGCGGACTGAGGTATAGATAGACAAATTGACAGACAGATGGGAAGACATATGAACAGATATTAAGGTAACTAGACAGACACTTGGATGGATCGATTTAGGGATGGGTAAATGGAATGACAGAAGAGTAGATAAGTTCAAGTTTAAGTTCTGAGCATTTGTAAGGCGCTTTTCACAGTTTTAACTGTCTCATTG
>SOMO01000018.1:1812894-1829288 GCA_028128575.1 Paedocypris carbunculus | reverse complement strand
AAACGCATGCTAAAGAGTCAGAAAGATGAAATATTATATGTTTCATTGTTGCGACAATGTGACAAAATACGCCGCTGCCTCAAACTCACACACTCTCTCATACAAACACACACACACATGTTGTTTTATGGAACTTTTTGGTTTCTGACATTTATATGCAAAATAAAAGAACCCCGGGTCAAATTGACCCATGAACATTATTGATGTTCCTCTGAAACGAACATAATAGGAGAGTACATTTTTATCTTTTACATTTTTAATAAACTTGTATTCAGAGACACTAGAGTAACAGTTTTGAAATGTTCCTTGTCTATCTGCAGATGAAAGCCTGACGTCTGACAGCGAGGTGCTGGAGATTCCGTACATCAGCAGACAGAAGGCAGGCGTATACGAATGCACCGCAGCCAATGAAATTGCAGCGGACACGCAGCGCGTCGAACTCACGGTCAACTGTAAGGCCCTGGCATTACTCTAACAGGAGTTTATTTATCCGTTTCATTTAGTTTAGATTTTTCCGTTTCATTGATATATTGTTTTGTTTTCTTTGATCCTCCATGACACACGGTGGCACTAATAAACTGTATGCTTGTAACAATTGTAGTGTCCAAAAGTAAAGGCAGTTTGGATGAGTATTGGAGAAACCTTCCTTCTGCTTTGTGGTGTTCTCCTCTGCAGATGCTCCCAGCGTTCTGGACGGCGCGGATGTTGGCGTGACTCTGGGTCAGAGAGGCGTCCTGCAGTGCGAGGCAGATGCTGTACCCGAGGCGGATTTCGAGTGGTACAGAGACGACAGGAGGTGAGACCGAGATCGGCTTCTGCTTTTCATCAGGGTTTGAGCCTGAAGGCTGAGAATCCTCGATAGCTCCTTTACACGTGTAGCTCATAAACCCCGAGTCAGACAGGAGGAGAGTACCTCATGACACTTGAGTCGAAGTGTAAACACAAAGAAAACGTTTCTCCGTTTACATTGACTTACGGTGGAAGTCGTGTGGGAGCATCAGAACCAGTACAAATTGTTTATCAACATTGTATTATTCTTCAGCTAATCAGATTGGTCCCATGATGTCATAAGCAGGATGTTAAAGTGTTTATGTTATAGGTAGCCTAGCTGAAATTGTCAGTACAGCTCAGTGAAAAACTTTAGTTTGCTGCTTGCAGCTGTATTTCTTTGGAAACGTTATTGACTTTTGTTCTATTCATGATCAAGCAACAGCTGTTTTACAGATGTAGAAACATAGTGTGTGTAATATCAGACGGACAAAACATCTCTGCAGCTCGTTACACGTTCACTATTGTCATGTGACTTGTTGCCTTCGGCTAATACGGTGGTGATCAAACACTCCCGCCTGTTTGCTGATGACGGTAATTTAATCCTGTGGTTTCAACTCCTTTGATTTAATCCGTCCAAACCAACTGCAATCTGTGTTGATGGAGTCATAAACACATCCTCGACGCCGGACTCTGTCTTCTTCTAACATGTGGACTGATTGTCAGGATCTTCACGGACTTTGATGGCTTGGAGATTGAGAACAGTGGAGTGCTTTCCAGACTCATATTCTTCAACGTGTCAGAGACGGACTACGGAAATTACACCTGCGTGGCCACCAACAAGTTGGGAAGCTCCAACACCAGCATCGTTCTGTATGGTGAGTTCGTGTCCCTTGCATCGCCAGTGGCATGTTCTGACACGCAGAATCGGTTTTCAAGTTTCAGGAACATGTTTGAGTCTATAATGCTCGCAAACGCTACAAATCTTCATGGCGGTTTCGGTTTGTGAATAGAAATTTTAGACTCAGACTGTGAACCCAATCGTTGACAAACCAAATTTATCACAATTCTTTGTGGCTCTTTTTAACAACGATTAAATAATTCTATGTTGAACATAGACAAAGTCACTCGTAGACCAAGGCGGAGTCGTAACGATTTATGTACTGACGATAAAAGTCGTAAGGTCAGAATTTTGTCTCACTGGCTTTTCTATGGTGTTTCTGTAGAAATAATTGAACCCACTAGCTCGACACTATTGCAAGGTCAGTATTCTGCATGGAGACCAAGCACACGTTCCGCGGACTCATGAAACAAACGGTTATTTTCACATCAACCACAAACGTGACGAGGCAGCCGACTCGTGCTGGAGTTTATTGGCGATTCCAATGGCCTAATATAATCGTCTGACAGAACGTGATTGTCAGATTGTAAATTGGCCACTAGCTATTTCTATTAAGAGGGTTATTAGCTTAAAATCCCATTTGTAATGTCAATAATGTATTCGGCTCTGAGTGACGGGCTGAATTGCCACTGGAGATTTGGCGGGAACCAGCGCGTCTCATTCTGCCTTCAGTCACTGTGGGTTGATGAATGAGTCTCGTTTCTTTTTTCGTCCTGTCGCCTAAACACATTTCTTTCTCTCTGTTCCCTCACCACGGCTTCATATCATTGCATGTGCTCGTCTGCTTCGTGTAAGTACATCTCACTCTGTCTCCTGCCACATGATCATGTGTTCACCATGTCACTCAGACAACGATATTTGGCGCCGATAAAAGAAATGATGACAGTTTATTTATATGTGCCTACTCTCAGTCTGTCGATACTGAGATCTAATGTCTTTAGTTCTCTTAATATTTGTCTGTGTGTATATATGTAAGTATATAATTACACACAAAATTTAAATATATGTATATATGCACTCGAAAAAAACAGCCTGGCAGTTGTGGTTCAGCTAGACTTGCCACAAAAACGGTTCATGGGTTCAAATTTATCAGTCTGTCCACAAATCTTACTGGCGTTCACTTTCGATTCATAGACATTTTCTTTTTCATGTTTAATGTGACATGGTGAACAAATCATGACAGAACTTTCACTTTTAGTTGGCATCTCCCTATGTGGATCTGTGTCGTCTGTGTGCCTGACACCAACTGCATGTTCAATTTCCCCATAAAACCCTTTTCACTGCCTCAAAGCAGTCCAACTAGACATTAGATCACAATGGCTAGAGAACAACAAGTCATCAATAAAACAAATAAACCTAGAGACTAGGCTGTCTGAAATAATCAGAAAAAAATGTGTCAAGTGAAATGTACTGTTTTATCTAAGATTTACTGTCTTAAAAAAATCTAGATTCAAGCTGTACAAGTCTTACAAACCTTGCAATAATACTCAGAATGTTATCAGGATTTTGTGTTATATGTAAAGATTAAATGTTTTCAAAAACACATTCCCAGTCCTGAACTTTTTCTGACTCTCTGTGCAGAGAAAATAAAGCGTGGGATTGGCGAAAGTTTTTCTCCGGGGACTAGTGATGGCGTAAAGTCTGATTGTGAAGAGCTGACATTAGTATAATTACACTGCAGGATTTACTGAATAATCCGAGCTCTCTCTTAAGAAGCCGTAAATCCAGTAGAAATTAGACTTATTCTGGAAGTTTAATTGACAACCTTCATCTTGTATACCATTACACTGTCAAAATACCCTGATCCGATAGAAAACTAGCACCAAACAATTACAGCGTATGTAGAATGGTAAGACAACCATTCCAAAAGTTTGTTGGTTTCCCCAAATTATTTGAAATTCTCCTCATCGTTCTTGAACTTTTCTGTTTTGCTCAGTCTCTGTCTTCTCATTCATCACAGAAACATCAAGCACATGTCAGACGACCGCGGACGCTTTCAGGGTTGGCTTTGAATCGGCTTGAGTCAGTTCTTCTGGGTTTTGGCTGGACTTACAGCTTCATTGAGCAGATGTTGGCAGAACTAGAGTCAGTCCGGGTGGCTCTTCAACTTTAATGGATGCGTTTTCTTCCGTGTCCGCCTCAGTCAACAGAAATATTACATGAACAATCTGGACGTTGAGTTGTTAACCATCCTGGACTCGGAAGAAATCTAAATTTCTCTTTATAATGCAATCCAATTAGAATTTGACGGCAGGATGTGGGCGTTTGCTCAAGCAGATCTGATTAGCTTCCAGTAGAGTCTCTTTATAATGAAAACCAATCAGATTCAGGCTGTCATCAAATTCTGATTGGCTTCATTTATGAAGAGAGTTGATTTATGAAGCAGATTGTAAAGTACCAGAAAAGACGTTTGTTGTAATTTAGTTGTGAGAAACGACCGGACTAATGGCGTGTTTCCACAGGTCCCGGAGCAGTTCAGGACGGGAACAGCGGCACGTCGGCGCTCTCCATCACGCCCGGCTGCCTGCTACTGCTCATCACGCTGCTGCAGGTCCTGCTCAAGCTTTGATGGCGTGGAGTCTCCACACGACAGCACCTCTGTGACATCACATATGCAAATCACGCGGGAGTCACGGAAACAACCGTTTGTTTCTCATTAAATAATCAGGCATCTTGTCATTTTTTTTTATTAGTTTGCAAATGTAACTTCTATAACGAGTGCGGCCTGTCGTTCGTAATCAACATTTTTAATTTAAGTTATTTTTCTGCGGTTTTAATTGACTCGAATTAACTCAAGGGAAACTGATGATGATGGTGTGTCTCAATGTCCGATGTTTTTTTTTTTTTTCTTTTTTACATACGTGGTAACTGTACACTTAAAGCCATCACTCTAATGTTGTTTCGGGTTTCGATTGTCCAAACACCAAAACCACTTTGACAGGAACGGAAGCAGGAGATTTTTCCACGATGCATCACTACAATTAAAAAAAAAAATAGACATTTTGATTCTACCTAACATTTTAAAATGAATAAAAAAATCGTTGTTTCTCCCAAGAACTCAACATTAATGGAGGATCCATGGAAATGAGTCTTTTTGTGATACAGTGCACGTATATCTTCACGCCGCTCTTAGTAAGATTGTGAAGCTATTTAATGCCGTTTTAAATGTGTTGAAGGACTGAATCTTTCATGTGTGAGGAAGCACCGCTTCACAGCAGCATCTTCATCTCAAACCTTTCCTATGTTTTATGGAAATTCTGTTAGTATTGTTAATTTAACAGTTTTAAAGAACATTTCTGCCAAACAGTAAAGCTGAATTTTAGACATACATGTGTAGAACATTATATACATTTATATTTTTTATAAAATTGAATACGATTCAATCGTATCTAATTTTCAAAATACAAAGTTTAATCCACTCGCTTTTCCTAACTTTGCACACCGTTTTCTTTTCTTTTTAGGTTTGTATTGACATTCTTTTAATCCTTAATATTTCTGTTTGGGTGAAGTGTTTTTCTAAAACATGACTGTTTTTGAAATACACACATTACCTCATAAAGTTCTGTGTCAGTTCTTAAATCACAGATTCGTCATATTCACGATGGCATTTTCAAACCAAAATTTGCGAATGAATCTGAAACCTTTCTGTGAAAGTCACGTTAACTTCAGTCAGTAAAAAAAAGAACCAAATAAACCCAGATTTCCACACATAACCTTAAGAAAAGCTTGTCACCTGAGAAGCAAACCCTATATTTGATCCCTGCTAAAGAACTGTCACGTGGTATGTAAAGAAACAGTGATGAAATGCTCATATTTAAGACTTACAATAATAAAATATTTGAAAATGGCCACGTTTGCAGTCTCTTTTGATTCACAATGCTCCAGTTCATGAATATTATTGCGTGCATGTGTTCTCCGTGTCAAGGTCGGTGCTTTTAACAAACCCCTTCACTCCTGGTGGGATTCAGAATGCGAGGGATTTTACATGCAAATTTAAATAAAACGCTGCTAAAATAAACAACTCGGCTGTTACTAGCTGGTCAAGGAGAAAGAGTGGAAACAACACTGACTTGTTTGTGCAGTAGAAGATTTCTGCTATTCCACATTGACCGTTTGCTCTTCTCAACTCTTCTGTTTGGAATTATTCTGAAGGAATGAGACCTTCAGGAGTTTCGGACAGATTTGAACAGCCTGTAGGTTACAGTAAAAAAAGTAAATAGATGTACAGGGTCAGCGAAGAAAATGCACATTGTTCTCTCAACTTACATTTTTTGTGTTTCTACACATATAACGTAGACTATTGACTTGCTTGCTGACCACATTTATGATTAAACTGAACATGACCATATTTGGCTCTTCCTGTCTTGTTGAGATGTCAGTGTGTCACGTTCGCTCTGTGTTAGACAAAATAAACGATCTGCTACTGAAAGCATACCGTCAGGTAATAGTAACAGTAATTCCACTGAGAAAATTGTAAATGTTTTTGTAATGTAATGTAAATAAAGTCTATCCATCCATCCATATAACCAACCATCAATCAGACCTTCCGTTGAACCATCTATCCATATATCCGACCATCCATCCAAATGTACCTTTTATGTGCCATTAGTGTAGCTATCTATTCGAAAATTAATCTGGTTTAATTAGTGTTTAATAAGTAATTCCAAGATGCTCAACATTAAAGTGTTTTGGTATATTTGGTGTTGGACTAAATTGTGTTGGAGTCAAAAGAAAAGATGTTTGCTTCCTATTTTTTGCTTCACTGATCAAGTACAAATGCCCAGAATTACACAAAGACTGAATATTCATCTTATGGAAAGAGAATATCAATCTTACATAATGAAGCAGAGGAGGTGAGAGGTAGAATTGTTACATAATTACTGCGGTGCCTCAATCCTTTTGTCTACAGTTGATTAGCATTCAGCATTAACCGTGTGAAACATGGAGTCTGGACCGGCGTGTTTACCTCACTGCTCCGGATGGACGTCTTTATCCTTCTACCCAGAATTCCCCACTGGAGCTGCTTCTTTGAAAGACAAACAGGCAAATAAACAAGCTTTTGTACAGCATTATCTGCCGGCAACGGCACAATCCTCACCAAAAGAGGCGGAGCAGGAGACCAGAGGCCAATCAGATTGCAGCCCACTCACAAACCTTGCAAATAAATATTTTTTAATGAAGATCAGTAATACTCATGTACATTATGTTTTTACAAATGAGACTATAACTCTAAGATAAAGTGTAGATGGCATTATTTCTTTTTTCTCAGCTGAAGATCTTAAAACACTGAAAAAAATTAAAAAACTCACCGATTCACAGCCTCTCCTTCCAGTCTGAGAGATGTTCTTCTCTAAAGTCCAAATTCAAGCACTTTCAAGAACCGCAAAATTTGTTCTGATGTTTCTGCTCTGAATGTGGATTTCATCAATGAAGACCCGAGTGAATAACAGTAAGTTATGCGTTTTTCATAAATTCAATATTATCGAGTTAATAAGTTCTCTAGACTTTAGCTGAAACTTGGAAAATGAAAAATGTTACTATAAACATTTATTATTAAAGCAAAAAAAAAGTACATGAAACAACTAAAGATCTTAACTTTAAATCTTCTTTTAATACATTTGTCATCACATCACTTTAAAAAAAAAAAATATTTAAAAAAAATTATTAATATTATTATCAATTAAGATAAACAACTTACAAAATGCGTAAGTTTCAGTATTAAATGTTATTCATTAAACATTCATCATTAAATGACAAAGCAGAAGTTAGAGGACAAATACATTCACAAAAAAATGTATTTAAAAATATATATATATATATATATATATATATATATATATATATATATATATATATATTATTTATTTATTTTTTTTATTTAAAAAAACAAATACTCTAGAAACTAGAAGAAAATATTCTTAACTTTATTACACAGAACACACACACAACAGTCTTTTACTCATTTTCCAATAGTAAAAAAGAAAAATACAACAACGACTGTACATGCACAGGGAGGGAGTGTGAGGGGGAAGGAGGGAGAGGGAGAGAGTGAGTTAGAGAGAGAGAGAGAGAGACAGAGACAGAAAGTGAAAGATAAAGGGGGTGGTGGAAAGAGAGAGTAGGGAGGGTCTGTGTGTAGATGTTAGGATATTATACATTTTACAATCTATACGAGGTAATGACAGTCTGCAAAAATAAACACAACACAGTTTTTTCAGGAAAGACAAAATGCTTATGCAAAAAGATTTGTATTGATCAGACCTTGTGTTTTAACTACTACGACTGAGGGTCAAGAAATGACAGATGAAAATTCATATCAATGAAAATAAATAAATAAAATCAAATACATTCTGCCATTTTAAATGTGTACATGACGTCTTCATTTCAACTGCATTACCATCACTTACAAAAACATCTTTGTCACACTGTTGCATCATGCATGATATCACATCCTCCACATCAGACTATGACATCACACATGACATCAGATCGTCTATGTCTGGCTATGACACGTTATGACATCTTATGACGTCTGCATTGTCAGACTATGGCATTATGCATGACGTCAAATCCTACATGACAGACTGTGACATCATGCATGATATCATGTCCTCGCTGTCAGGGTATATCTTCACAATATTCTCAATAATTCAGGTGACAATCAGAATTCAAAAACACCTTTGATCTTTAAACTGTAATGATTTCACTGTAAACCACAGAGCCATTTCATCAGACACTTCATGCTAATCAAACGACGAGTCTAAAGGGCATGTTCAGTCGGTTCTCGCATTCGCACGCAAAGACTGAAATTAATTTGAGCGTTTCAGTGTTTTCAGGGTCGATGTTAAATTAGTTGAAACAGGCTTTTGTTCTTGAAGTCACGGAAGGCACAACACTAGCGTGCATGAGCGCTGTCGAGACACTTTCACCGTCTTCAACAATCAACCCAACAGAACCCAGACTTTCATTTGCATGTCGTCTGCTCTCTTACAGCTTTTTGAATGGACAGTAGGATGTAAAGCCGAGCGCTTCAGAACAAGGTCTGATTCTTTTCAGCTCTGCTCGCTGAATGTCAGATCATTTAGACCTTCACAAGAGCTGGGCCACACAGCCTGACATGCGCCATTCAGGCGAGGATCATTAGGGGCATTAACCTCTTCAATAGCATAGAAGAACTCAACTAAAGCACCGTTTGGAACGCTCGGGTCCGTGTTTATTTCTTTGTGGTGGGCCTTGGCCTGGAATGGTCGTCGCGGAGATCCGTTGGCTGTGCTCGCTGAAGCTTAACGCGGAGTGTTAAGGGACGAGGTTTCATTTGCCACGCTAATCATGTCTGTCTGCGATTCCTTCCAGGTTCCTCGATTCATCGGCATAATGGCAGCGACTGATAAGTCGACATTTCTGGTGGAAGCTTTAGATGACGGTGACAGGTCAGCGCTCACAAAGTCAGGAAAGTGTGACTGCCAAATCTGACGCTCGTGAAAGGTACGATATGGAAAGCCGAGCCAATGAAAAAGATGAAAACTGAGATTGCGGTTCTTCCAGACTACTCAGACATGCAGAGCTTGACATTTATATGGCATTATATTAGTGTGGAAATTAGTGCTAAAGATCAGGGATAAATTGATGGTTATCACCCACATATAAGCAAGGAAATTTCTAATATTGGAAACTTCCTCCAGAAGATATTAAATATTTTATTGTAGCATTTGCAATAACAGGTTTAGCATGTGGAATTACGTCACACTGGGACTGTGGTGTACAAAAGAACGAAACTCAGCACCAAAAACCTGAGAAAAGAGTTTCAAACTCTCCACGTGAAAGTAAAACAAGTCTGAAATTAATTTACTAGGAACTCCAGAACTACAGGTATGAATTTGGGGGCCAGTCATGCTAGCGCTGATATGCTAACTAAATGAAGCTAATATGAGAGATCTGTTCATGACAGCTCGAAGCCGTGGGCGAGCTAGTCTTTATGTGAGGAACAGACTCAACAGTGTTTCCCCAAAAATACAGACATTTTCCTATACGACTAAAGAGTTACTTGGTCTTATTTTTATACTTGGTACTTGGTCTTTATTTCATGAGTATCTTCAGACTCTTTCTCGGTCTTACTTTCAGCGTGAGTCTTATATTTCATGAGCATCTTCAGACTCTCGCTAGGCCTTTTATTTATAGTGGGTCTTATCTTTCAGGAGCATCTTCAAACCCTCATTAGGTCTTATTTTCAAAGTAGGTATATTTCATGAGCATCTTCAGACTCTCGCTAGGTCTTGTTTTCAGGGCTGGCCTTATATTTCAGCAGCATCTTCAAACTCTCACTAGGACTTATTTTCAGGGTAGGTCTTATATTTCAGGAGCAATTTCAAACTTTCGCTAGGTCCTTTTCCAGGGCTGATCTTTTATTTCAGCAGCAGCATCAGACTTGTGCCAGATGTTATTTTCAGGGCAGGTCTTACGTATATCTCAGAAGCATCTTCAAACTCTCACTAGGACTTATTTTTGAGGAAACATGTTACTATAAGAACAGCAGAAAACATCTGCGTGTATTCTAGAGTAGTCTACTCACAACAAGAACGCGTGCGAGTTCTCTGAGCCTCTACCACCATCGCCGGCCGCTGAGTATCGGATCCGTGTGCTATATGACATGATACGCATAGATCATACGTGTGTGCACTGTAGTTGCATACATCTGTACATGTACTGTAAAAAGTGAACGCCACACCTTAGGCCCTACAGAGCGAACAAACTCTCGCGGTCCACATCAAAATAACATCAATGCAATTATCGCCATTTACATGATTCTCTTTTTTTGTCTGTTTGTTGTTTGTTTTCATTTTTTGTTGTTTTTTACAGAAGTTAATACATATACATAAATAATAAAGCAATATATACAGTTATTTGAAATTCAGAAAAATAAAATCCTTTACTTCATATCGATACTAAAAATCACCTTGGGCTTAAAGCGCAAACACGAAGTTTCTCAGCGTGTTCACACATTAAAAGTGCAACTTAAATGTTCGCAAATTTAAGGGGCTTTTTTAAAACTTTTTTTTCTTACATTTCTTGTAGTTATAACTATTTTTTGCTGCTTGTCTTTGTTTCAATTACAAAAAAAAAAAAAAAGGAACCCAAACCATGTTATTTTACAAGAAAACAGGACACAGCAGTAACCTCAAGTCACACAGTTAAAACAGAGCAAAAAAGCCATTCAGTTATTCACAATTATGAGTTTTTGCCTCTCTTTTTAAGTACAAAAAAAAGGTCGGAGACACATAAAGAGGTTTTAGAAGAATTACTATCCAGCTAACAAACTGACTCCATTCACAGTCCATTTCACTGTTTCAAAACACGACGCATCAGGCCCGTGAGCCCACACCGATACTCTCCTTCAGAAAGAAACCAAGGCCAACGGAGTAATGAGAACAACAGGAACTGATCAGGTTTTCCTTCTGTTGCTGGCGCTCGCGCGGAGAAGCGCTAACGCTGCTTAGCGTCAAAACCGGAGCAGGAGCGAAAGAGTTAAAAGCAGAGTTAGAGACGAGAGTGAGCTGGATGGTGATAAGGCTGCGTCTTTCACATCGTGTATTGCTCCGGGGCCTGCAGGAAGAGAAACCCTACGCGTTAACAGCATTCAGCACGTGCATCACGCATTACAGCGCTCACAGACAAGGCGGAGCTTACGCGGCTCAAGAAGAGCGTGTTAGCGATCGCCCTGGGCGACAAGAGCGCAGCTGATGTTGTAAGAGGTAAAACGCTCCTGGAATGCATTGTTTCACACTCGGCGTGCGCAAAATTTGTTTCAATTACTTTAATTAGGGACGGAGATGGGGATCAGTCTCAATAAAGTTCATTTTAAAGACAACAGAATCTGTCCTGAAGGGGGCGATCACAATTAGGATCATTCTATCAGCCGTGACGTGGGTCCCATATTTACTAGCTTGTAAGTCGAGGACAGTGTGCCGATATTTCACCTTTACTCTCAAAAATAAACAACAGAGACATGTACGTGATAATTAAATTAACTGTCATGATATGAATTAAATAAATCTTTCAGAAAACGAGGGACGCAGGCTTTCAATTTCCTTAAAACATCATACCGGTAAGCGCATTGCCATGGGATCAAATTAGTGCCAAAAAGATTTGTGTGTGTGTGGAGCAAGCAACACAATTTGTGTGTGGAGCTCAAGTTGTGTGAGAAAGGAGTCAAAAAAGTGTCAAAAGATTTGTACTCGAGCAGAAAAGATTTGAGTGGGAGCACACATTCGATTTGCATGCGAGTGACAAAGATCAGACGCAAATTGCGCGCACACAAATTGGGATGCTTGAGAGAATTAACAAAAATCAATAGAGAAACACCTGAAATCAAAAAAATATAAAACTCGAAATTTGATTTCTACTCATTTCTATTTCTTCACTTTTCTCTCGTTACCTGCTTTCCTTTCTTTCATCTTATACGGGTCTAAACAGAATACCAACAAAGTCCCAGGTGAAATTAGGGGGCGTCTTATAAGCAAGTAAATACGGTAGTTGAAATTCGTTTGACTATCACAGTGAAACCGACAGACATTTTGGTTGTGTGATTTTACCCATAGCTCATCTATAAACTCTTATTTTGTGTTCTTGCTTTTAATTTGGCTCGGAATGTAAAACAAAAACGCGTGGTGAAAAAAAAAGTGTGCAAGCACCAGGCTGAGAAACAAGAAAGGATTAAAATGATTGAATAAGTTATTAAACAATATCATTGCAGCTGTAAAACATTAATAATTAAGTGTTTTGTTTAAAAAAATGACTATGTAGAAAAATGACTAAACAGCTGTATGTTCCCATTGTAGCCATCAGACTGAATCAGAAAGCCATGAATTGTGATTGGAATGTCCTTATTTTTAATATTTGGTGGTTATGTGAAGACACTTACCGTACAAGATGATGCTGGCATTTGTGATTCCCAGCGTGTTTGCCGCCACACAGGTGTAGTTCCCGTAATCCTCCTCGGAGACGTTGAAGAACGTCAGCATGGACTGTTTACCCTTGTTTTCGATCTTGACCCCGTTGAGGCCGTTGAAGAGTCTGTGGAAATTGGGACAAGCAGGACGTTACGACCGGACACAAACAAGAGAAAAGGAGCTCAACTACAGCTTCTGACAAATGCTCTTTTGTATGTGTGTGTGTGTGTGTGTGTGTGTTTGTTTAAGCATATGTAGGTGTGCCTCCCTGTGTATACATGTCGTTTTGTGCTTATATGTGCATTTCCATCGATATGTGTGTGTGTGTGTGTGTTCTTCTGTGTCTGTTTCTTTGTGTGCACGTGTAGTATCTCTTTGTGTGATTTGAGTGTGTGTTTGTATGTGCGTGTTTGTGCATGTTACTGTGTGCGTTTAAATGTGTGTGTACTGTTTCTCTTAGTGTCATTGTAGTATTTGTTCTCTATTACGTCTGTTGCTTTGTGTTTTGAGGTTGCGTGTGTGTTGCGAAGTGATAGGAGAGTATGTGTGCGTGTGTATTCTTTCTGTACGTGTGACTGCTGTGCGTTCTATTGTAACTGTTGCTGAGTGTGTGTGTGTATGTTTGTATACATGTATGCATGAACCTTGGACCTGATTTTTAACTATAGCTTCGAGACAGTTTGTGAATGTACTTTATCGAATCAATAAAAGCTGAAACTTAAAAAGACAGAAAACAAATACAGTGAAAAATCAAATGCAAATAAAAATTCAGATGTATATTTCGACCTGCGATCGCCCTTAAACCATTCGAAATCCGGCTGCGGGACCGCCGCCACCTCGCACCACAGTACGCCCTTCTGACCGACAGCGGTTCCTGTGCTCCGAGCGCGTGAGATCACCGGGGGATCTGAGGGGCGAGACGGATTAATGGAGGAAGACTGCTGTGTGTATGCAGCAAGGAGAAACTCACAGTTGACAGTGACCTGAACCGTCCGCACGTCTGGGGGAGAGATGTCGTTGGACGTGATGCAGTCGTACGAGCCGGACATGTCTTTGGTGATTCCGGTCATTTCCACATACTCGCCTTCTGTGATGATTCTGTTTCCTGTATGAAACATACATATAAAATGGAGACCTTAATATGAATGCACTTGACTAATAAAGTCTACAGTGTAAACGCAGCACTAGGGGGAAAAAGGCCTGCGGTGAACTGCGCTGATGTTTCCTGTATTAAACGCTCATTCTTTATTAAGAGACTGTATTTTTCAGATTATAATTTGCACGGGATTATTAAGTGCAACATCAACTGAATGACAAGACATAAAACAAAAATAGTTAAGCCTGTTTACAACAATTCAACAGCATTGTAATGAATAGTTTAATTGTAACACATAATTGTAACAGAATTCTAACATTGTTCCACTGTGCCACAATTACAACACAAAAGATGTAATATTGTAACACAGAATTGTAACACATTGATAAATTGAAACCGAATCGTACGATATTGTAATCAATCAACATTTGATTGTAGCATAATGTTCAATTGTAGCACATTGTTTCATTGGAACACATAATAACACAAAATTGTAACATTCAAGTGAGTGCCGTTCCGATTGGACAAAACAATTGAAGCGCAATAGATTTACATCCTAACCACAAATTTTACAACCACAATCCAAACATTTAAATACATGACCAATTCCATATGCTTAAATCAGAAATCACAATAAAGAAAATATGCAACAACCAAGCAAAAAAGATACTAAGAATATAAACTTTTTTCATAAGACTCAGCACAAATGCAATTGAACAAGCGTGCCAAAAATTGCTCTAATCTCTAAATAAGAGATTTTTACAAATCATATCCAAAGAACAATGATAAAATCTGATGTAAAAGACCTTGTTTAAAAAGTCATCACCAGAGCAGACATGTTTCAGCCAGTGAATATTGAGGCGATGCTGCGTGGAGCTGCTACATTTTTTATACATGTTTAGATGGAAAGTAGCAGATGTTTTGGTGCGGCGTGCAATGAATAACTAAGTTACAGTCAAAATAGAAAGACATTTGCGGATCCTAGTAGAATCCAAATCTTTCTGAACTGAAACCTTCTCAAATCCACTTATTTTAAGTACTAAACTGGGCCAGTGTTAATGAATGCACTGGTCCAGTTCACGTGACTATCTGGACTCCAAATTGTTAAAATCTTCTGATCCTCACTAGGTATAGTAGTAGTAGTAAAACTGAGTTTGTATGTACGTATGGCCACTAGGGTCCATATTAAAATAGTGCTCACTTTTTAAATGAAGCTGCCCACTTCTTCAGGTAACTGAAGTTCTGTGTAACTTCACTGGATGTTTTTTTGCATGATTGTGATTTCAATGCAGCTAAATGTCCAAGGTCTTGGTTCTTGGTCTTATTTCTTCAGATCTATGTCATTACCTTGTCTCCCTGCAATAAAGGTTACACGCATGTGGCGTGCTTTGACCTCAAGTTGATCTGTGCTTGTTAATTCCATAATTGAACAAAACCCACTTGTACGCCCACCTGTGAAGACCACCAAGCAAAACAGACACCACGCCTGAAATTATTCAGTTATTCTGTGGAAAGTGTGAAGTAAAGTTTCAGCCTCAGGTTCAGACAGGCAGTTAGTGCAAATGTCACTCACAGCAGCGGCTCGACACGACAGAGTCTCATTAACACATGCTGAAACCTTCTCTGCAAGAAAAGGTTGAGGAGACCACCTCGTGTTGTTGTTTTGTTTTAATAGCGCGGCCTTGGGAATTGCGGGAGAGGATTGCAATTATGCGTGTCTGCTAATATGCATCAATGCTGTAATTCTTAAAGGTTTGAGCAATCGAGAAGGTAGATAATGAACGTTCTCTCTCGAAACAAGGAGAAATATCACTCAAGGAACAAATGCACGACCACATTCATCCACTTTATATCATGCAATTTAGAGATCTGCTGCACCAATTTACAGCACCAAAATAACTAAAATATAAGCGTTTATATCACACACATATATTAATAATAGGGCTGTCAAAGTTAACGCGTTGACGCACGCGATTCATTTTAAATACTTAATTGCGTCTGTGCTGCTTTTGTGGCAATGTTTTGATTTGGGGACTTTATAGTAAAATAGTAGTAAATAATAACTACTATTAACTTGATTTGGGGACTTTATAGTAAAATAGTAGTAAATAATAACTACTATTAACACTAATAACTTAATAGTAAATAATTTTACCTTGCANCTGTGCTGCCTTTGTGGCAATGTTTTGATTTGGGGACTTTCAGTTAATAGTAAATAATTTTACCTTGCACTTTAAGTTGTTGTGTGCATGAGGTTTGTTTATGTTATGTTTTTATTGTATTTTGGGCATGTAGGATTATTTGTGTTGTTTGTGAAAGTTTAATGAATCGGCGCGTCATATGGTGTCACTTCCGGTTAGAGCGCCGGATTCGCGGGAAAACGGTCATGTCACTTCCTGTTCGGCACACAGTGTGACGGAGCTCGGCACACCCGGTCGCTGTTTTGGAGGCAGTGAAATGGACTCTGCCGTATGCTTTATAGAACTACTTTAGACGCAATGCCGTAAGTTTATTGCATGCATGTTTTGCTGTGTAGTAGTGATGGGTCGATGAGGCGTCATGACACGTTTCGACACATTGGCACACTGTATTGATACTGCATCTGCTGGAGTTTAAAAATCCCTACAGGAAATGTCGTTGAGACTGACGCTGATTTGATGGCCTCTTTGATTAGTATATATAT
>SOMO01000018.1:1771074-1800734 GCA_028128575.1 Paedocypris carbunculus | reverse complement strand
CACGCGACCCTGTAAAGCATGAAGCGGTAGAAGATGAATGACTGACTATCCTGGAGAGAATGATCTTGCTAGACACATATCCGTCACTGCCTTTCCGGCATTGTATAAAATTACTTGGAAATGTGTGAAATCTTTTCAGGCATTGAATACAAAGCCTGGTCCTATAAAAAGAAAATGGTCAAAACTTCTTTCCACTAAGCCAAAACTACCCACTAGGGAGAATCGTCTCACGGATGAGAGACTCTTTCAGTATTCTAACTTTAAAAAGTTTTGTGTAAAAACAATTAGTTCTGTAAGGTCTGACCTTTCATTGGAATTTCATGTTGTGTTTGTAATGAATACTATGGTATAGTTGCTCACTGTTGAGGTTGAAGAACGGATTAAAGCATTACTCGCTAAAAATAAAAAAATTAAACCAATCGAACAACTGTAAAACCAGCTTGTACGTGAAGAGAAGTGTAAAAAAAGCGGAAAAGCAGGATGAAACAAAAATGAAAACTTGTGATGGATTCAAGAGGCAAAGACATCTGTCATTATCACTTTTCGCTTTCTAGAAGAAAAAATAGAACTTGTTACACTGATGTGTAAAATTTGATGTAATAAGAATTACGGTAAATAATTAATAAGCTATTTGGTAATTGTTTAGTTCAAAAATAGAAAGAAAATGGTTATACATGTGTATGTTAATATTATGTTAATATATGTGCGTCAATAGACAATGCATTAAAGATAATAAAACCACGAGCACAGACAAATTAAACAAAAAAACCCAACAGCACTTGAATTACCTTGACTCACCTATATAACGCTATATAAACGCTCTATAAATTGGAATATTAAAACACGTTTTTTAGTCTGGCATTGTTAAAAAAAAAGCAGATTTGAGTCTTGCCACACATAAGTGGTGTGAAAAACATCACCAAGTATTTAAGTTGTTTGTGAAACTGTAGCTCGATTGTATGAGTATGTTTCAAGCTCATGTTGAAAAAGTTGCTGACTTTGTGCGTGTGTGTGTGTGTTTGTGTGTGCGTGTGTGTGTGTGTGTGTGTGTGTGTGAGTCCCTGCTAAGTAAAACAGGAGCCTGCAGAACTTAAGCCATTAGTGTGCAATAATCCCACAGACAAAGCCAGACTGCGCTGCTCTCAAGCCACGTACGATGAGCGCAATTCCATCTTTTAAAGTAGCAAACAGTACAATGTCATCTGTAGGGGACAGATCCAAATTGCCATATGCCACAAAAGAAGAATCTGCAATAAATTCCGACAGCTGGACAAGCCAAGAAACGACTTGCTGCATCGGAGACTGCACATCGGTTTAATTCATTCCTCATTAAACACATGAAATATATACAACTACAAGCGAGCAGAATGAGGAGCACACGTCTTGCTCAAGCAGACTTCAGCGGTGGAACCTACTGGTCGTGGGATTCAAACCGGCAACTTCCAACAGTCCAACAGCTCCAATAGTCTAAGCCAGTGGTTGGGTTTGCAAATATTTTAAAATGATTTTTCTTCAGAACCATACAATGTCTCAAAACGTCTGGTAAAATTCTGGTCATATTATCCATTGAGGCGGAAGGATGCATGGGCATGAAAATCATCTGTCAAAGCTAAATATAATAATTATATTAAATGAGAATTCTCTCCTCAGAAAGACTCGTGTAGGCCACTGCGTTAGTGCTATAAAAATAGAGACGTCAAACAAAACATACCAAAGCAGAGACAAAATTGGCTCCAGCAGCGTGACCACAAGCAGTTGTGCAAAAAAATACGGCTGTCGCCGATAAAATATTTTTTTTNACTTCTGGCCCTAGAGCAGGCATGGGAAAACTACGGACCACATGTGGCCCGTGCAACGTTTTAATCCGGCCCGTGGAGCTTGTAAAAAATTTAATCAAAATCATAGATTTTTTCAATGTTAATCCATTATGAAGGGTTTTTTTTTGCTTTCTTTTTGAACACATTTTAAAAAGCAGAACCATATACACAAAATGTACGTTACATAATTGTACTAGCATATTATTAACATTTATTTTTACAGTCTGACTTTTTGAGATTGTATCATTTATTGACAGTCACAAAACAATAAACTACACCCAGCGCTTCACCTGAAGAATGACACAATCGTGCTTGGGATCGAGGAAGACCGGTAGAGTAATCGCTCAAACGAGTTGATTTAGGGGCAAAACGATCATTGAAAGTCACGAATCGCAGTACAATGCCATTGTCCCCAATTCATGGTCCATGTACCAGCACCGGTAAGTGAATTAAATGTTACTGGGCCGCCAAAGTGAATCAGATTAGTGTCAAACATACCAAAAGCAAACAAATATATTTAAAAAAAACTTAACGGAAATTATTCACGTTTTCATTTTGCTTTTTAATCATTATTTTCGTTCACAATCTTCACATTATCGTTAGGCAGCACGTTAAAGGCTGCCTTTTCGTTCCAAATCGGACTTATATCAAATCTCCCTGCACACGCTCTTGTAGCAGACAAATTATTATTATCATTATTTTTATTATTATACACACCATACAAAGGCAAAACTAGGCAAAACGTGTCATTTGTCTGTCGAAAGTAAGTCGAACATTTGAAGAATCTTGTTATATTTATTTTTTTTTTATGTTTTGCAATGTTTAGTGCAATCTGACGCTTTAGCGGTTATTTTCGCTAAATGTACGTATATTTAAATAAAACATCAGGTTTAGCGGTTACTTTCTTTAAATCAAGTATATAAGCAAACTTATCATGGTCCTAGATATAGTTTAAATGCTTTATTATGAACCAGTAAAAGAGTGAAGTGGCTCAGCGCATTACATTGCTGGCACATCGAGCGCCGTACTAACATGATTAGAAGCGCAATAAAAAAACGTGTCTCTTTTTCGTCTATTCAGTGTCACGAACACATGCAGTTATTTGTGTTTGGACTCTTATTTTGGATTTATTTTGATTTGGGTCTGTGTTGTCATCTTTGTCCAGGTGTTTTGTGTTTAAGTAGTGTTCGGTTCCAGGTGTTTTGTGTTATCACTTAGTGTATGTATTTAAGTAGCATTTGGTTCTTTGTCTTTGTCGCAGTGTGTCCTGTCACTCATAGAGTCTTGTTCATGTTCACGTTAATGTGCTTTGTTGGATTAAACCTGGAAAGAAAAACTTAACCCTTCATGCTCCTTCTGATCTCGTCCTCGAAGTGCATGTGAGTCCACCCTGCCTTGCTTTAGTGACAGTCGGTGTGACATTCAGCAGGCTATCCAATGTTTCTTGTTAATGTTATTGTTTCTAATGCTTCTTGTGATGCTGAAGAACTGAAGAAGAGATGGTTCAGATTTTAAAAATGATTATTGAAATGATCATGCCTTTTTTGTTTTCTAAGCAGTATAACTTTATTCTTAGTATAAACGAGGATATAATTGTGTCAAAAAATCACTATTTAAATTGATAATATATAATTGAAAATGTTGATATTTGATATAAAAAGAAAATTCTAAAATCATAATGGGACCTTCCTTGGTGAGTTAAAATTAGAAATCACTTTATTTGTATTTTGGTATTATATCTGTTTTGTTTTATTTTTAATGCATGTTTAAATACAAATAAATACTATTTAATGTTAAATACTAAATTATACACAAAAATGTGAAAATTGCGTTAGTGAACCGAGGTACCACTGTATTTCCTCTATATCTCAAAATGTGTATTATTTTTCTCGAGTCCGGTCTGGCCCCTTTGTCAAACCCAATGTGGCCCACGAATTAAAAAGTTTGCCCAGCGCTGCCCTAGAGCCACACGTTCCCGACCCCTGATGCGGCAGTAGTGATCTAATGGTTGAGATGGACAGTTCTACCTCTCTGCTGCTGAAAAGACATGATTGTTGTGTACTAAGACGGACATAAAATCACGGTGTGCCATTGTGACTTGACCATGTCAAACAAAAGGGCCTGAACTTTTTATGCCACGTTTTCTGGAAAATAAAGCACTGTAATCATGGATGACAGCGCAGTCCGAGCAACAACACTCTCAAAATGTTGATAAGCACTTACAACCAGTGCTGAACTCTCGGGAGAGTGCGCTCCACTTCCATTTTTGTCTATCCGTTTGCTTTCTTTTCATGCCAGTGTTTGTCAATCGCTTTTTTTTTCCAAAGGGTGAGTTTCTCTTGCCAACTTTACAGGTAATGGACGCCATTCAAAGAAAACCTTTTTTGGCTCACAGGATTCTAAAAGTGAAACATGAGTGATGGATACATTTCCTTTTGAAATGCTAATTCTTCAGATAGATTGAGTTTGTTTAACACTAATAAAATAATTGACCAACTTCTGGTATTTTTCCCATAACTCTAAGCCTGCACCTGAACCCTCCTGATTGGTTTTGCACTCATCAGCGGTTAAAAACCAATATTCTACATTCTTGAAATGGTTACAACGGCGTTTTAGAAAAGAAGCCATAAAAATCACTAATGATCACATCTAAGGGAAAATCTGTCATTTGTAATACTGATATGGTAATAATATGCTTTATGTAATAATAGTGAAAAACAGAATAATAGAAAGAGTAAGAAAAACCATGAGAGAGGTACACAGTGAGAGAGAGAGAGGAATAAAAAAGGGAGTGAGATATATAAAGTAAGAGAAAAAAGAAAGTGAGAGATATAAAGGAAGAGAAGAGAGAGAGAGCGATAGGAAGAGTGTAGGAGGCTTTTATCTGCAAACAAACACTACAATCATTCGCAAAACACTCCTGAGATTTCGACTACTCAAAAAAATGACATTTATCTGTCTCAACAAAGTGGCTAAAGAATCTAAACACAAAAAGGAAGAAGATTCAGACCGTCTCCTCACTAGTCACAGTTAAGAAAAAAGGGAAAGACGCTTCCTTCACATTTGATTTCTTTCATTAGGCCTCACACATAAATGTCAATACAGATAAGGTTCTGTACCTGCGAGCGCGCTGACATTAAATGACACTCTGCCAACAGAGTTTTTATATTGCTTTCTCTGCAAAGTGATTTTTCGAGCTGAATCTTTTCTCGCCTGACTTGTGTACAAGGGTTTCTATTAAAACTGATGGATTAAAATGCAGCCGGAGTAGCAGAAGCCGGGTGGTGAGGAAGACATGAATACGCTGTAAACGTAAGGGATTTACTCGCAGTCGTGCTGAGACGGCTCCACGTTATTTGATGTTAGATCTGAAAATCCTTCAAAAACTGCCCTAGATTCACTTTCTTCAACCGGAGTTGACACATCTCTAAATTTCTAATAAAAAGAAGCTTCATATTGGGATCCATATTGGTAATTGGGAGTCTCCCTAATGATGAACCAAACTGAAATCACACGTTTGCATACTTATTGTATATTGTATGAAGGAGATGGATTTCTTTTCATCGGGCTGAAGTAATTGGGTCATCTTTTACAAATTACAAAAGATTCCAGTCATTAAACTCAATCCATGTTGGGTCAATTCATTTGGAGACAATGGTAGCAGTGGAATACGAGAAGTTGGAAGAATAGTTTACCTGGAATGAAAAAAAGCTAAAGGTGTAAGAAGCATTGTGAGGGCCGAACTCCACTCACAATAAGGTCCTTTCTGCGACTAGCCAATGTTCTCAGGGAGAATTTCTGTGAAAATGGCTCGTAGGTAAATGATTAGGGAATGTTCTGTTAAGCCGTTGCGAATCATTCCTGCGATGGGATCAAGATCAGTGGCTGTTGGTTACCATAAATGGGAAAAAATTACCTTTCGAGGAGCGAAATTTCCAGAGGATGGTGGGCTCGGGCCGTCCGATGGCTAGACACATGAGAGTCACATTGCTGCCTTCGTTGACGTATACATCCGTGGTTATGTTCACAATCTTGGCAGGAACTGGGAAGAAACAATAGAGCAAAAAATGGCATCACCATGTGGGATCTAACATAGATATATATAGTATGTGTATATGTTGTATATAAGAACATGTTACAGAATTTCTTAACATAGGAAACTATTTTTGTTTTACGTTTTATTTTTTATTATTCTATTTTTAAGTTATAATTGTGTTTTTGTCATGGTCAAAGGTTGTGAACGTATGGAACAGAAAAGATTTCCCCAGGGGATGAATAAAGACATTTTGATTCTAATTCTCATAAATAAGTCTTTAATGGAATAATGACATTACGATGCAACAGTAAAATCAGGCCAAACTGCTAAAACCGAAAATTGTCCACTGATTTTGGTCAAAATTCTGCTTAATTTGGACAAAGTAGTATTTGGCTTTCATCCCTGTGTAGTGTTCCACCTTGTTTAACTAAAGTGACGTGATGGCAATTATCGATGGCAACTATAAATGTTTGCAATGTTTGGCTGTGATTATAAACAGTATAGTACTTATTCACATCGCGTAGATAGTAGCAATATACGCAATATAAGTGAATCCATTTAATTCACAGTTAACTAAACACTATCTATGTAATCAAGGAAAGAAAAACATGGAAATCCAACTAATTGATGCACATAATTGAATGATGAAATAAAATGAAAATAGAATAAAATGTAATTATCTAAACGTAGGTGTCTACTAGTGGTAAATTAACTGTACAAATGCAGGTTCTACAGGAAAAGCAGGTTATTAGTGTGGAGAAAATCTGACATTCACACTAAATCACCCCTGAATGTGACGACATCCATCAAATAATGAAATAATCCGGTCCTGTAATATCGAGACTGATGTAAAGTTGGTCCCCTGAGATTTGAACCACATCATCCTGTCAATCAGAGAGTGATGCTGATGGTGTGATTGACGTGAGGAGATGAGCAGGTCGAGCTCTGGAACTATTCTGCAATCCAGACCGTCTGACACTGCGCTTGAATCTCGTCCATGTTCTAGTGTGAACAAATCCAGGAAACATTATTGGTCTGCTCCCTCGTCAGACCCCTGGATCGGGACCCTCTGCTGTCTGGCTTTGCAGGAAAAACGCAGTATTATGGTGTAAAGTTGGTTTGCTGGAATTTTAGCGACAAAGCCACAGTTTCTTCGCAACAAAGAAAGGAATTAGAGGAGTACACACACACTCCTGTTTACATTCTTACACTCACTTTCTATCTGCATCTTATCACTGAACACTTGTCTTATGCATGCTCTCACACACACTTTCTCTGTTTGCTTCCTGTTGCTCAAAATGTCATACACACACTATCTGCCTGATCCAATCACGGAGTAAACATGCACACATACACACACACACCCAGACAGTTAATTAATATTTTGTAAAATACATGTACAGTAGGTAAATAATTGAAACCTTTTTTTTATATCAGCAATGAGCTCAAGTCACACACGCACACCCACACACACACCTGCTGCTTCTGTGTTATATCAAAGACAAAGAGAAAACATGACTTTCTTTCCTTTGTTTCTGATTCCACGCATTATCCACAGAAGCCGACGGTGTATGACAACGTTCCGTCTCATCCATCACATCGGAACAGCAGGAGACGCCTGATGGGACTAATTAACTTTATTCACTTATTTTACTGCTAACAGAACAGACCAGACCGCAGCAGATCACGCTGCTATTATTACAGATCGCATTTGTGAAAAAGGGTATGTGTGTGCCATAGTTAGAACATGCTGAGTGTGAGTGAGTTTGTGTGTGTGTGCGTGTGTGTGTGTGTGAGGACGGCTTGTTTCATTGCAGATTTACTTGTTGTTGTTAATCTGTTTTTATTAATTATCTTGGGCATGTTCTTTATAATTGTGTTAAATGTCCAGCTGTCGTGGATAGAGACGGGTCACATGATCTTGGATAACACCAGGTTATTTATATTTTTCAGAAAATTCTTAACATCTCCAGCCTTAAGTCTCAGTAAAATTTCTACTTTTTTCGCACTGCCATTGTGCTTTTCAGATACCACTTTCTTGTTTAGCTATCAATTACAAACAAGTTCCTTCCGTCTTTATTTTGCCTTTAGATAAAACTTCACCAAAAAAAATATTTTTTGATCTGGTCATGTTGCCATGGATACTAGCAAAATAACCCAAACTCTGCAAATATCCAGAGCAAAAATTTCTGACAGGAATAAACTATAGCGGCAATTCCGATATGAATGAATATTCTGGAACAAGAATAGTTTTCACTTTAATACTAAATCACCCACAAAAATCAGATTCAGGGCTCCAGACTCACAATATTTCGTCATCGGAAATGAATGCATCCCCTCAGCCCGAGATTTGTGCACAGAGAAGGAAACCACAATCCGCTTGTCTCAGCACTATCGAAAATAGCACAAACACGGTAAAGATGGCCAGGAGAAGCCACCATGTCTCTCTAGTGAATATTTCATTCATGCGACCATTCCATCAAAGGCATTGTTTCATCGCTGTATGCCGATCTATAATTGATGTGTTCCGCTTTCTAACCATGAGTGCCACCGTTTCAAACCAAACAGTTTGAGCTCCTCAGACAAGGCAAGGACGCGGTTAACGTTTCCTGATCGCCGGTATAGATTCTATAACTCAGCACACTCTAATAATCCATCACTTCTCACCCAAATTTCTGACAGCCAGATTCTATACGGTGTCTCAGCAATGTCAGAGTAATAGCTGTGATTTTAATTGGCCATGTGTTTGGTGGAGACGGTTGGTTGGAATTGACGGGGCTCCCCCGGAAAACCGCTTCTAGAGCTGTGGCCGTCGCTATGTGTGCATTCGTTTTCTCACAACCCTGCTGAATCTTTCCAATGGCTCATTAGTGCTGGTAGAAGTGGAGGAAATAATGCTGCATTCATAAAAATGAATCGAAGCTATAATGAACTGAAGAAAACACTACAGCTTTTATTCACTTTGGGGAGTTTTCACAAAACAATTTACTCTGCGCTAAACGCATTTGTTAAGTGTATACGTGCGAACAGACAAACTGAAATATAAACGTATATACAACAGGTGTGAGCAAGCTGTCACTCTCCCTTCCTCCCTCTTTCTTTCTCTCTTACGCCCCTGTATCTCAATCTTTTTTCTCATTCTCTTCTCCCTCTCTCACATTCTTATTCTTCATCTCTATTTCCTCTTTCTTTCAACTTTTCTTTTTCAATTTTTTTTATCAATCACAATCTCTCCCTCTGTCACTGCTTCTTTTTTTCTCCCTTGATCTCTTTCTACCCCCTCACTTCCCTCTATCATCTGTCTTGCACAAGTGTCTCTCCCTCTGTCTTTTATGCTCTTCCCCTCAACCTCTCTTATCCCTCTTTATTACTCCTTTCTCCTCTCTCTCACTCACTCCATCAATTTCACTCCATTGATATTCCTAGTAATATCAGTCTCTTATGCACCACCCCTGTAGAGTGAGACATCCAGAAACAATTGTTGGATTGGAGAATCGGAAATACAGCATATAGTCAGACAAACAGAAGTGTGTGTGTGTGTGTGTGTGTGTGTGTGTGTGTGTGTGTGTGTGTGTGTGTGCGTGTGTGTGTGTGTGTGTGTGTGTGTGTGTGTGTGTGTGCGTGTGTCTGTATGTGTATTGATGGAATTGCAGGTTTTTTGTTTTTGTTTTTTTTATTTTTATTAAATCACAGCAAATAGCACTTCTGCCTTGCGGAAAGCCTCGTTGATCTGCAGGAGAAGATGTGGACATGCAGAAAACATCCTTCTAGAGCTGCAATTATACTATTATTCTACAGTTAACATCCTACATATCTAAATCTTTCTATCCATTTATTGATCTAGCCATACATCAATATACAGATATTTGGTTGCGTCAGCCATGACTATTTACGTTGAGCATCCCCCCGGTGAAGACCACCATAGTGCTTGTCTTCTCTTCAGAGATCTCTTTAAGGATAAAGACTGTCAGCAATCAATTTCCCCATCGCCGTCTATTGAGTTCCTTCTATCGCTGTGGCACAGCCGATATCCTCAGAGGATCCGCTGGTCAAAAAGGTGTCAATCATTAAATTACAAGCCATGCTGGAATCATCTTCCTCCATCGCTGTTGAACGACAGCATCAATCATTTAAGACTTTCCTGTAAAACTACAACAATAAAAATCCTGCCAATGTGTGAGAGATTGTGATGTCAAGCTGTTGACACCTGTGGGATTCACTGGAGACGTCCACTAACAGTATATCACAAATTATTGTGGTTTAATGCGGACAAATGGTTTCATGGTTGATTCTAGCTATTTGGGACAATGTTCGCTTACTTGGGACTTTTTATGTGTGAGAGAATAAGAAAAAGAAACCCATGTACCCTCTGTAACTGATGACCACCTGAACACGCCCACCACGCACGGTTTCATCAGATAAACAGTGTCTTGCAGGAATGGAGCTGCTGGTTTGAACACAAAATGAATGTCTGAAGTGTCTTGTTGCTTTCACAGCATTGCTTGGGTCAAAAATGGCAAAGATGTGATATTCATCAACAATGAGTTTAAAGCTGAATTGAACAAGAACAAACAAAATATACGGCACTAGGAAGAAGAACACATGCAGCATTAGAAGCTCCATGACTGTTCAGAAGAGTCTCGGCAGAATGAACCGCAGTGGAGAGCTTCTTCAAACACTGAGCATCCGGCTCATTTAGTTAAAGTAAAGTAAAGTAAAGTAAAGTGAGGTCAATATTGCCACTAGGGACCACTACGTAAATTGTGCTCAGCTTTTAACTCATCCAAGTGAAGTACACATACACACAGTGAAGTGAACACACACAAACCCAGAGCAGCAGGCAGCTTAAGCCGTGGTGCCCACTGCTCTCGATCTTTCAGATTTTTGCTTTCAGTTTAGTTTTAAGATATAAGTATTTATTTGTATTAAACGTGCATGAAAAAAAAGAAAAAAAAAACAGACTAAAAAAACGTTTCTGAATTTGAATGAAAAGGCAGCCTTACTAGTCAAAGTGTGGTCTAGCGAAAAGGTGAAGATTGCGAACAAAAATAATAATAAAAACAGAATGAAAATGTAAATAATTTCCGTTTGTTTGTGTTTTTTTAATACATTTCTTTACGCTTGATATTATTGGCACTAATCTGATTCCATTTTTCAGCGCCCCCGAACCATTTCCTCCACGAATTGATGCCGGTCCGCGGACTGGGTGTTTGGGTCCATGGGTGCAGAATACTTAAGTACAAAATCATTACTGTGGTTTGATTTTGCACGGTGGCACAGTGGCACAGTGGGTAGCTGTCGCCTCACAGCAAGAAGGTTCCGATTGTGACTCGTGGTGTGAGTTTGAGGTCGCCCCGGGCCTTTCTATGTGGAGTTTGCATGTTCTCCCCGTGTTTGTGTGGGTATGCCCGAGTGAAGTGGACGCTGGCGCAGATTGGCTGCCGCTATTTCACCGGGCAATTGGTGTGTGTGAATGTTGTTGTGTTTCTGTAAGGTGACCTTGAGTGTTGTGATAGGCGCCAATAAATAGAAAATTGAAGGAATTATTATTATTATAAAAATCCGGTATCCACCAGACAAGCTCTGTTCTTTAATCATCATATCACACCATGGATTACAGAAATATAAAAACATTCAATGTTCGACGTGTGTTTTGAACAATAAGTCATAAATATATGTTTGCATCACCTATAGTATGTCTTATAACGAAGAAGCTCCGCTCAATTGGAAAAGCCGGATATTTGAGACAAAATAATCCGGTCCGGATGCGTCTGATAAAGCAGAATCGATAGTATATGGAGCAAGTGAAACTAATGAATTAATAGGAAAAGCTTCATTAGAAAATCCATAAGCACTTGGAAATCACATTATTCTAAAAACATCATAGTGCACGGCTCTGCCTGCATGAATCTGCTTATGACTGGTAATCTGAATGGCGCACTCTCAGCCCGATGGGGAAATCAAACAAGCAGGGTGTTTTCATATAACACACGCTGAGTGAACATTATGGTGTGTTTGTGCCGTGATTGCCTCTTCATTCCTTCCTAATAACAACACTAATGATTCACATTGTGGCATCAGAGCAGAGCTACAGGTCTCGTCTCAGAAGGGAGCTGCTTTCGCTCATTACAGTATGGCAGAGAAAACCAATCAGAGCCGCTGCAATCCACCTCTATTCACTCGGTGCGGGTTCTGCCAGCTGAAACGGCTCCAGACGACAACAATGACGGGCCTGTGCTTGATTAACAGCACGATAAACTGACGCCGACTCCTTCAGCTCACTGCAAAGTCTGGTTCCACATGCCGCCTGCCTGTACCAATAATACACACACCTCTCTCTCTCTCTCTCTAGCTCTTTCTGTCTCTCTCCTTTGTATGTGTGTGTCTCATCTGTCTCTCTCTCCCTCCCACTGCCCCTCTCTATTTCTCCTTTTCTGGATGTCTTTCTGTCTCTCCCTCTCTCTATATTTCTCTCTTTTGCTCAATCTCATCTCTCGTTCTCTTTTTCTCATTCTCTCTTTTGTCCTTTTCTTTCTCCCCTTATCTCTCTTTCCTCTCACTACTCTTTCTGTTTCTCTCACTCTCTCTCCATTCCTCACTCTTTCTGTCTCGTTCTTTTTCCATTTTACTCAATCACATATTTCTGCTCCAATTTGCATTCTTCGTCTCTCGCCCCTCTTCCTCTCTCCTTCTCACTTTATCCCTGCCTTGCTCTCTTAATCTTAATTAAATGCATTTTATTATTTTTTTCTGTCATGCCCTCTCATTATCTCTTTTTCATTTCTCTTTCTCCTTTTTATTATCACCCCCTTCTCTCACTCTTTATCCTTTGTTTGTGTGTGTCTCTCTCTCCCTCCCACTGCTTCTATTTTTCTTCTATTTATGCATTCTTTCTGTCTCTCCCTCTTTTGTCTGTCTCTCTCTCCCTTTCTATCATTTCTCTTCTGTCCATCTATTTCTCTAAGCTCTCTTTTTGTCTCTCAATCCTCTTTTTCTCTCTCTCTCTCTCTTCCTCTCTTTTTCTGTCTCTCTCTTATTCTTTTTCCTTTAACTCTCTTTTTAATTATTCCACCATCATTTGCGTGCATCTTCCCTCTTTCTCTCTCCTCCTCACTTTCTCCTTTCCTCTCTCTAATAAAATGCATCTTAATTTGTATTTTCTTTCATGCCCTGCCCTCTCATTTGCTCTTTTTCATTTCGCTTTGTCTTATTTTTTATTTACTCTCCTTTTTCCCTTATTTACTTATCACCCCCTTTTCTCTCCGTCTCTTCTTTTCTCCTCTACCTCCATCTCTCTTTTTGCTTTGCTTTCTCCATTTCACACAAGTTCTCTCTGGAGAGAAAAAGAGAGACAACAGTACAGATAAATGAGACATTGATAGTCAGACAGATAAAAATTCAGTGTGTATCACATTACGTATGCTACAGTTTTGCACACTATCGCAATAAGACAGTGAGATGCAAAGACAGAGAGAGTGTGAGGTGATACACACACAGAGAAAGAAATGCCTAGAGGGAAAGAGGGAGAGAAGTGTGTGTTTGTGTGTGTGGTGGAAAGAGAGATAGACTTGTGTGGCAGGCGATTGACACAACGCTGTGTACACCACCAAAACACTTTTGTGCATGTGATATCAGTATCGAAGATAAGAATTATCCACAAAATCAGCACGTGTCTCTGTGTCACCCGAAGCCTCAGACAAAACCGCAAAAGCAGTGGTAAAACACGGAGCAGGATTTGCCTCCAGTGACAAAGCTGCCGCTAATGTGTCACCTGAGCAAATTGCATTGCTTCTGTCCGCACATTTGTTTTCCCACAGCCGCACGGAATATTTCTCTCGGCTCATTACTGCGATTTAAAACCTGGGAAAAAACAGCCACCATCCACCATCCAGCAAGAGCCGAAGCTTATTACACAAATGTGCAGTGAATGGAGAGGCGTCTTATCCTGGTCCCCAGCGAGAAGACACAGACACGTCATTACACACACAATAATCCTGCTTTTTGTTTGCGAGTCTAATTAATCCTCACTTTCGCCCTCAGAACAGTCTAATCTGTGTCACCAGCTCATCAGGTAACACACAGAGTTTTGATATGGGGACGGTGGAGCGCAGTCGGCCGTCTCGGTCTTCTAAAGCAGCGTGCTAATTGAAATGGAACCTATTAAGCGACGGATCTGAAAAGCTCCACTTCTCATCGACGCCGCTGTTGGCTTTTGTGTTCACCAGCAAATACGTCGTTTGTGTCGCACGAGGCTGGGAAAAAAAATGTGGCTTTTAAAAGAGCCGATTGAGTGTAAACTCAGGTGCAGATGAAACTTTTGATGATCCTCTGGCTAATGAAGCATATGGAGTGTGATCATCACATTTATTTCGCCTGCGCTCAGCCGGATTCGTCCTTCCGTTTATTCCACCAGTCTCACTTTCCTTCTGAATCGACCTGATCGGTCTGCTCACCTCTCGTTTTATTTGCCCGAAGCTGCTGAACACTCCAGCTTTGGGCCTCATTGGAATCTTCAGTTTTCTTTAGTTTTATAATTTCACTAATCAAAGTGGATGAACGAATGGATTAGACACAACAGAATGACAGACACTAAATTTCATTGGATGGATGGACAGGCAGACAGATGACCAGATGACGGATTAAGGAATTGATGGATGGAGGGATATGCAGATAAAGTGATTGATTAATAGACAGCAGCTTAATACACAGACAGGCAGTATCAATCCCCATTTTGCTTGTGGTACTTGAAATTTCAATACCACCTACAAACATTTTTTTAATCCTATAAACCACGATTCTTTCTCTAAATTTGCTAATGAAACAAAAAGCTGTCACTGTAATGCGACCATGTGAATCAGTAGCCAGTGGAACTAAAAACCGATTTCGATTGTGTTTTGATTCTGATTCGGAACCGCGTTTCATTCACTGTTTCAACGCGGTTTCAACACAATCCACATCGTGTCTCTCTATTTTTAATCTTAATCACCGCGTGGAGCGTCAGAAGTACAAGCGACGTTCCCTGTCAATCAGAGCATAAAAAATACAGTGTACGCGCTCTTATTTCCTGGAAGTGAAATGTGGCTTGGGTTTGATTGATCCATCAGTGCAGCAAGTAACTTCTTAAATAAAGAATAGATATTTAAATCAGCGGCTCATTTGAAATGTCAGATAAAATAAGCCACGAGAATCATCAGCGACTGCTTAAAGGACAAGCAACCCTGCAGACGTGGTGAGGGTGAGCGCAAAGCATTCACTCTAGAAGCAAAGTGCTGATTTATACCATGTTTATTTCATCCAGAGTCAAACTTCAGTCCTAAAACCCAAATATGCAGGATGTGCAAAACGCTTTTGAAAGATTTTTTGAAGGGAAAACGGAGTTTGGATTCATAATTCATGTGGCATCAAAGCATCACTGGAGTACGTCTGCTGGAACCAGTGGTGTTGTTTGTCGGAACAAATCCTCCGCGCAGGGACGACTGGAGAGTCGTCTCACATTTTCATTGTTTTCTTTCTCACAATCACTTTTTTTGTTCCTCTTAAAGAAAAAGCACAGACATCTTGTTGGGAAAACAACAAGAGAGAGAGAGAGTGTGTGACTACACCACAACTCCAGCCTTCAGATGACCACATCTTCAAGAGTGGTTGTTTGTTCGTTCCTCACAACAATCGTTCTTTCTTTCCATCAATGGTCTTTTCTAAATTTAATTTACCTTCGTTCTTATTCTATTTAATTTTCCGACTTCCATCCTCTTTCGGCTCCCTGCTTATTTTGTCTTCTTTATTTTGTAATCGTTACTTTTGTAATTATAATTGTAATCTTTTTTTGTCCTCTTGTTTCTCTCTCTCTCTCTCTCTCTCTCTCTCTCTCTCTCTCTCTCTCTCTCTCTCTCTCTCTCTCTCTCTCTCTCAGACCCTCTGTCATGCCTCTCATCTGTAAAACTTCAAATTACTGAAAAATATATAATTCTAGCTGTAGACTGCTTCCATGTAACATCTTGAAAATGAATAACATTTATGCATTTAGCTGATGCTGTTATCTAAAGCAACTATTGCTACCTTGAGGTATATTGAAAAGCTTGAAACTGCCAACTCAGGGATTCAAACCCACCTTTCAGTGTCGCAAGTATCAGCTCTACTGATCAAGGAAAACTGGACTCTGGTGTGTAAGGATCAGCTTCACGCCGAGAAGTCTCTCTAGACGTTTTGTTCTTTTACAAGAAGCTGAGCGAGGAGAACAGGACATGTTGTTGGTGGGTGATGTGCGATATATTATCGGTTTCAAAACCCTTGGCCTTGAAACAAGCCGCCACACATTATGCAGCAAAGAACCACGATCAGGTTCCACTGGATCTACTGTTCGCTCTTATTAAGACCTTGAGAATGATTTAAAGCCACATCTGCTTATGAAGCATCTTTAGTGATATTTATACGGCTACACAGAGCTATTATTGTGAACAAGGCACATATGTTAACATTGTAAACTTCTGTAAAGTTTACTTCGTTAAATGGCAGAATAAAGGGGAGGGGGGATTTGCTAACAAATGAGCCTAACCCACTTACGCAGGAATGGTGAGGCGTTCTGTAAACGCTCTGTAACTGCAAGACAATAACATAAAACCATTTTTCTCCTCCCTAAACCATAATGACCTTCATTTGTCTTCGGCGTGTAGCGGTTTCATTAGAATAATGCTTTGTGTACCTCTGAGAGCGGGTTCGGAGGAAAACCTCAGGTCTCGGGTTGCTCTGGACTCTGAACACATTGCATGTCTACTCTCATGTTGCATCTGATCAATGCGTCCGATCGATTCCGCGGAAGAGGATTGGGCCATTTGCAGAGCCTTGCATACCTCCGGCTGCAGTCGGCAACCACAGAAATAGGCGTAGAGCCGATACCGTAGAGGATGGCAAATGCGAAACCTAATGGATCGGTGCGATTGAGTGACCTAACACCGTAACCGGGAGCGTGAGAGATGCTGGTACAAGGGCTGCACAATACATCAAAAACATAATGCCTTAGTACAAGCATATAGTAATCTAAATCAAATCCAACGTTGAGGTTACAAAAAATGAATTAGACAATGAACATGGACCTGGCCAATCAGATAAGCCTTTATGACACGTGACATTTAAACATTTATAAAACAAGTGATATATGATTTATCCGGTGTTGCCGATCAGGGGCTTGACACACTTCCTTCGTTTTTTATCTCAGTCAGCAGAAGATGTGAGTGTCAAACTGTTCACCGCTCTTTAGTTTTGGAACTGCGAGTCATACAGTACATGAACAATTTGTTTAGTTTGAAAAAAACTCAAACATAAGTTTTGCTCTTGTACTTGTTTGGCTCAAACTCAAATGTAAAGAGCAGCAATTTCACTTGTTCTAACTGTTTGACTTTTATTTATTAAATGAAACATTTACAGTAGAACAAAAGCTGAACCAAAGTTGGTTGTACTTTTATTGAGAGAAAAAAATATTTCGTAACTTTGTTGGTTCTATCACAATTGCAAAGATCACAAGATACCAAGCAATTCAAATTAGATTTTATGATTTTATCATTTCTAAAAGAAATGCGTAAAGGTCACCTGTTCAGATAAAAAAAAAATATATATTAAAAATATTGAAAATATATCAATATTCTTTGTAATTAATTGTAGCCTACGTAAGTCGCCAATTTATATCATACATCTGCCACATTTTTAATGGCCCGATCTGTATACCGAGCCAGTCGACTACCGCAGTCCCAAGCAGCGCTACAGTATCTAGGCCGCTGCGATACGAGCGCACAGAAGTCAAATAAGATATGCATCGCTTTTGTGGGCTCTTCTTAAATTTTCAGCAGCTGTGAGGCAATAACAAGCTTGAGAGGCTCAAAGTTTAAGAGGAATGGTTCCCCACTCCAATGCAGAAATAGACAGGGTGCTAGCGCTCGTGTAGGCAGACTTTAGCTGAGGGTGACGAGATTTAACAAAGCTGAGACAAAGCATTACAGTAAAGACACACCAAGACCCCGTCTGTTCAGAAAGCTTTCAGATCCATTCTGAAGAACACTACACTGAAATTGTACACCACTCAGCATGCAACTACAGTGTAGGGGAAAAGAAGCATGTTGCAAACAATTCAATACCTTAAGTGCACTTCTGAGAGCCGAGCGGGGCTGCGGCGAGTGATAAATGCAGGCTACGTCTGGAAACCGAGCGCGCAACTCTGAGGGATTCACCCGTATGAAAAGCCAATGATGGATGCATTAAAATCGGACTGAAGACTTCACAATTAATTAAATTGCAGGTTAAGCTATGATTCAGCAGGCAAGACAAATTCCACTTTAGTCTTTGTGTATGGATTCTAAAGGAGTAAGCATCTCACTTTGGTAAATGTGCTCAGTTATTAAGCCAGAAGTAATTAATGTCAAGGACAAAGCAGTAAAGGTTAATTAGCATTTGATGAGGCATCGTTTCGTAAGCCAAAACACTTTTTTTTCTCGCTAAAATGTGGAAAATGTGACACATTTTTTGTTTCCACTCCACAGATGGTCTGAAAAGCAATTTTTTAACACAGTTCTGATTTACGTACCCCAAGCTGAGCTGGATTTGGCTACGAGCGCTGCTAATTGCTTTGTGGAATATGAAAATGTTGGAGAAGGACTCTGTGTAAATCATGTAAAAATTGGAGTATCGGCAACTGATTTACCAAGCCTGAACTCGGCCTCAAGAAGAAGGCGTCTGCTCTGCTTTTCATCCTCTCTGGGCTGTTTCTCAAATCAATACCCATCAACCATTTTGAAATTACATCCAGATTCAATGCGATTTCAATGCTGGGATCCACATCTGATGAGTTTGGTTTCATTACATCAGTCTTGAAAAGAAGAATCACAGTGTTTAGTCATCGTGTCAGAGCCGCGTGCAGTCGATACGTCAAACTGACGCAACTAAACCACATTCTTTGCTGAATTAAAAAAAAAACGCCAATGTAAATGTTCCTGGAAACCACTTTTTAAGCGATTTACCTTGTACAATGAGATGCACTTTTGTGGATTCCGGCTTCTTGTTTGTGAGAATGGAGCACACGTAGGGACCCTCGTCGTACAAAGTGACGTTCTGGATCTTTATACTGTATTCTGAAGCTGTTGTGTTTAGAAGGACCACCCGCGGATCCAAAGACCACTTTTCTTTCCCCGTGAAGAGAATGGTGGTCCGGTTGAGCCACGCCACCCGCGAGACTTTGTTATCTACATTGCACCTGTTAAAGAAGCGGAAGAGAAACCGATGAGTATTTACAGTGCGGCAGATGAATAATAGAACACAAGACACTGAGATTTTACAGTAGAACAAATCATGTTGATCAGATGACCTGCATTCTTGAAAACCGGAAAAAAACCCATTGTATTGGATTCATCTTGTATTGCAGTTAAATCCAGTTGGAGCAGACTCCTCTGGCCAAAATAAGATCAAAAGCAATATTATGTTCATAGCTGCTCATATAAAGACGATTCCTTACAACCAAAATGTCAAAAAGCATTGAAGTGTGAAACAGTATAGTAAATCAATAAAAAATGATCAGATTTTCTTTTTCTTCCAGACTGATGGATAAACACTCACTGACAGTCGCATCGGCCAATCAGTGGCATCGGATCGTACGTCATATCTATTATCCTGACAACAACAGCACAGATGCATTGTATCTGTTATGGCCGAAAAAAATACAGTTAATAGCTTTCCTAGGGTCAAAAAGTATTAATTACATTATATTTGTTATTAGAGAAAAGATTAGATTTTCTTTTCATCCAGACTTAAGGAAGACGACTGACTGACAGCCACATTGACCAATCAGTGACATCGGATCATCAAACTGGCACTGCAGTCTTATTCAGCTCGTTATGGCCGAAGAAAAATGTAATTCGTTTCTGGGGATATAAAAATGTGAGTCCGCTAAAAGGGAAATTCTGTTACATCCAATGGTCCATTGTAGACCAAGTGCATTTTAGTCAAAGTTTTTTTTTTTTTTTTACAGTTTTCCCAAAATTAATAATTAACTTGGACATATTAAGAAAAAACCTTCGGGAACCGTTCAAGCATCCAAACGGAAGTGTTATTTTATTACAGCTCTACAAATCATAATTTCATCTACTTTTTCACACTCTATAGGTCACAAAGAAAAGGTCAAACTAAAGTGTGTCTGGCAAAAAAAAAAAAAAAAACCCGCAAAACAATGATTTATATTCTCCACACAATATCGAGTTCTAAACCCAAGCCTAACATTCAATTCACCAGACTTTACTGGAGAAATATCATAATGCCCATAATATCACGCAGGCTTCTCCACAGTGACGGTCGGAAATAAACACAGAGATCTGTCCGTCTTTCACTTACAGATTTTACAGACAGTGCATGCAAATAGATTTTTTATTATTAAAAAGTGGGTTTTTTTTTGGCTTTTCTCGACTGTGTTTTCATTTTAGAGGAATCGGAATGACAGTCCATTTGTCTCGTACAAGGGAAAGGACGTTTATTAAAAGTGCAAAAATAGCCCAAGGGTCTCGCTAAAATTATGTTTCCCCACTTTTCCAAACTTCCTGAGTGACGGAATTAAAGGTTAAACTAATTGAAAGTGTAAGCTACATATTAAAAAGTCAAACTGCAAGGCACGAAAAAATGACTTTCACGGCCTCATACGACATGCAGTCTCTGCCAAGAGTTGGTTCACACGGACCGTCCTGTCACAGTTTCATCAATGACACAAGGTACACAGAGAATTTTCAAAATGCCATTGACAAACCGCACACGTCAGCATGCCAAACGCTGCAGTAATTCATATTAGTCTTTAAGAGGGCTTCACGCTCAAGGTCAAGATCAGTAAATGGATTATCAGACACTTTGCTGGTAAATTTCCCAGCTCTGAAAATTAGTCAACAAGAGAGAACACGGTTGGCAAATCTGTAGGGCAACAATCGCAAGTGTGGAGCGAATGCTTTCTCAGGATGTTCTTCAAAGAGAGGAGCTAATTCTCACGCGGTTAATCTATGCAGAGAGCTGGAGCGCAAGCGCTTGCAGAGGATTTGAACCATAGAAAACCATAAGATTAAGCTTTGGTCTATAATCATGCACGCTCTGCAATTTTTGCTTCGGAATCACTATGTGCAATTGAACAAAAGAATTGAGAGTTTTTATACTTTGGTCTAAAAATAACCAGGCTGCCTCTGCTTGGCCTTAACACCTTTAATGTTCTGGAAAGCCCAACGTTCATATTTTAATGTCTTGGAGCTGTGGGCCTAATTTTTCCGAACTGAAAACTTGCATTTCTCTGCTCACAGGAAACGCTCATAACTTCAGAAAATGTCCCCCAGATGTTATTATGCACATTAATTCTGTATGCAACGACCTCCATCCTCCGAACCAGACTGTTCATCAAGTTCCAATATGCATCTGGTTGATAAGTGTGTGGATTTGTAGCCATATTTTCCCTGAAAGGGACAAATTGAGGTTTAAACAGGAATTTAATGACATTAGCATGATGGGTGGGGGGGGGGTGCTATGCCAAAAGCAGATTTTTCTGTTCAATCATAAATGTGTTTTTAAAAAGCGTATTTTAAGTGGCTTATTGGCGAAAGCCTTGCTCTTTGAATGGGAAGGTCATGGTTCCAATCCCACCCAGGGCACCTTCTCTGGCCGTTTGGAGCAGGACTCCTCCACACCTCATCTGCTCCAGGCCCGGTGTGGGAAAGATTATTGCGTGCTCTGAGTTCCCACTATCTGGCTATGACAGATTAGCTGTGGACTACACGAGATAAACGTGGAGACTTTCTAGACCATGGGAAAATAAAGCAATAATTCCAAGTTCTGCTGGTCCTAACACAGATAGCAATTCGAAGACTCAATTCCGATGATAAAACACATGGAAAAAAATGTATGTTAATGCGAGACCAGGTCAAACAGAGCTCTGCAATGTCATCCCACAGCGAACGCTTCTCATCAAACAGCATGCATACATTTTTAATCATCTGTATCAAACAGGCGGCAAAGACATTTACATATGCATATCAGCCAGCGTAGACATTAAAAATGCAGTATGCTAAAAGGAGACGATTTTTTACCGCGCTTTAGATGACTGTCAATTAAAAATAACACTTCTGCAAATTTCCACACTAAGTGGTGAAAAGTAAAAGGTGTTTTTTGGAAGACAGAGCCTCCATTACCCGCCATTGACAGGCCGAGATCAGGCCTCATTCAGTGAACTAATGACTCTGTCACACCAGCCCCCTGCACTTCAGCCTAATGGACTGTCAGACCCTCGGTGCCACAGCGCTTTATCAAGAAATATCCTGGAAACTCAAGCAAGTTCAAAAACGCAATGATGGATTCTGAATGGTGGACACTTTCGAGCAAAGACATTATTACATTTTTTAAACACTTGGTAAATCGCTAAGGTTGTGTCTTGGCTAAGGGTGCAACTGATTCGCACTTATCCTGATTTAGAAGCTGACCAACTGTCATATGTTCGATATCCGGGGTTTGCAGAAAATTATATACCATTGTATGTCTTTTGAATGCATATGTGTGTAAAAAAAAAAAAAAAAGAAAAAAAGAAAAAACAGCAACAGTTTTACAGGCATGTCACTTAACAGGCATGTCACACTTTAATTATAAATATCACATAATATACATATGCTGTTCAGATTTCTTGGGTTCCAGATCTGATCAGAGTAATTTAATATTGAGCCCGAGCTGGTGCCAATTCTCAAATCATCGATATATATACAAAAATATACAAAACACACATGCTTACAGTCAATTATGGCTTATAATATAGCCATTAGCCATTAATTCTAATTGAAGACATATCAGAACATGATCAATTTGTGGATCATCTGGATCAATTTATGATTTGTACTAGTTAATACTTAAACTAGTATAATGCCCTTTAGTTTTACTTTTAACTGAGCATGTCTATCATCTTGCAAGGGGAAGAAGATAAATTAAATTGTTAAAAATCTTGAAAATTACTTATAACTCAGCAAAAAAACTAAGCAAGTCTTGGCTTATTAATTGTCCAATTGTCCAAATTGTCCAAGCTAGTTTGATCATTTTGGTTAACCACATGCTATAATTTCTTGACATATTCCAAGGAATCAAACCCAAAAACAAATGTGCAAGCAGAAACCTGTATCTCACTAAATCTGATAGCAACAATAACAAAGATTGGAGTTTTATTGCTAGGGAAAAGTCGGTTTAGTATTTGACTATAATGCAAAGTCACTTTGAATAAAGGCGTCCTCAAAATGCAGAAGTTAAAAAGTTTCACAAGTAACCCAGTTATCTGTGCTTTCACATCACGCTTGGTTAGTTTATTTTCTTGAAACCAGTTTCGTGTATTCCTAGATTCCGTCACTACAAGCAGTCGATGTTTTCACCGGAGAATCGATAAAAATGGTCAGGGTTAAACCAGTGAAAAACAAAGGCCACAATATTTTTAATGTCTGGCCAGTGAGTGACTGAGAGACCATTTCATAAAATGACACCTGCCATATTTTTCATATCGCTGCTGTGACTTTTTAAGATATGAGTAGGTCAGAGACACGGGTGCTGTGGGGATTCGGTGCTGGCAGATCATTGTCGGCAGACGGCCATGTGGTCTCAGGGTGAGATTAATGACAGGCAGGCTTTATGTGATGGGAGACTGATGAAGGCCATTACACCAGGGGCGATGAATGGTGGCCACTCTGTTTGGGCCTTCAGGTAGTCGGAAACAGAAATAATTTCCTCAGCCAGACACTTACTTGAGTTTTCTGGACTTATTTTTCATTTTACTTCATTTTTAAAGTAAAAGGCGTTGAAGAGAACAAGACAGACAGACATTCAGACAGACACCAGATGTGAATACATAGAGACAAAAAACAGAGAGGCAGAAATAGTGTAAAGAGTACATTTTAAAAGATTTGAGATTTAAAATATTTGTAAAGAGTACATTTGAGATTTTAAAAGAACTTAAGTATTTTACTTGTACTGAAAAGAACACCACAAATGTGAACAAGAAACTCTTTTTTTGTGAGGTTTTACTTCCTACTGTATAAACAAATAGAGACAAAAAAAATCAATTTTTCAAAATGGCAGAACAAAATTGAAAAAAAAAAAAAAACAAAAAGTCAGTCTCAGTCAAATGTGCAAAAAATGTACACGATTAGCATCCAGTACCTTCAGCATCCTGCAGATGGCGATATCCCCTTGTCCGCCCAAGACATTAACAGCGGTAGAAAAAGATGCCGACTTTTCACGTACAATCACAATGTAACAAGTAACAGTAAGAGTAGGAATGGGCGATATAAACGATACGCGATATAAACGATACAAAATTGGCCTACGATAAAGATTCTAATTCTATTGCTCTATCGCGATAATTCAGTCCCTCCAGGATTTGAGATCGCGCCAATTCACACAAATTCAGCGAAACCCCGCGATTTATTTGCAACCTTGTAATTGCATCCAATCACTGCGAATTCGACCAATCGGTTTGGTCTGTCATATCACACAGCATTGTTTTCGCACAGAAAAAACATAGTGAACACACAACTTCAAAAATGCAACTTTTCAAAAATGTGGTTCTTTCGGCTCGGTTCGATTCGATTCCGGTCCACTTCGCGGTTCTGTACCACCAGTTCCGCCACCCGCCCCCCATTTCATGTAATGGTGTGTCCCTGGAGGAGATGCATTAAACTATTCTCAGCCCATACAACTGTTCAACTCAAACAAAATATTATTATTCTCAAAAAATTCTTAATAAAAGTCTTTGCCTCGTATAATGCGAACACAGTGTTTTTCAAGACTGAAATAATGACACACTTCACTATTAAAGACTAATTAATACTGGTAGTATTTTCAGTACAGTGTAAGTTCCTTAACTAAAAATATTTCTTTAGTTTTTTAGATTTATTTTTTCCAGTTTTTTTTTTTTTTTTGTTCTCTGCAACTTGGCATTTAGGAACTATGGACTTAGAAAAGTCTTTCTTTCTAAAAGGAACTAAATTTAGTTTATTTATCTGCAACATTGTGTTGTTTAATAACAGTTTTGCATAATAAATGTTCTCAAAACAACATGCAACATTTCTTTATTTCTTAAATAAAAATAGCAGTTTGGCTTTTCTTAGGGTCTATGTAACCTGTTCTGAAA
Organism: Paedocypris carbunculus; assembly: GCA_028128575.1. Classification (NCBI taxonomy): domain Eukaryota; kingdom Metazoa; phylum Chordata; class Actinopteri; order Cypriniformes; genus Paedocypris; species Paedocypris carbunculus. The sequence continues at coordinate 1,775,722 of SOMO01000018.1, read as the reverse complement.
TGGTTCTATTATAATTTATATATCGCAATATATATCATTATCGCAAGAGGCTGCAATGTATATCGCAATATGGATTTTAGGCCTCATCGCCCATCCCGTCCAATAAAACGTAATGGAGTAAAGAGTACAGATGCTCAATATGCTTGCTTATATTTTTAAGTACAAGTACAAGTACAAAGTAGGCAATTATTACTTAAGTAAAGTAACAAAGAAAATTTACTCCATTAGAGTGGATGGATGTGTGGAGATAGTCAGACAAACAATTTGTGAGAAATTGTGTAAACAGAAAGGATTCTGATTCTGGTAAGGATTGAAAGAGAGGAAGACAAAGAGGAAGGTGGGTGCAAGAGAGAGGAAGGTGGGTGCAAAGACGAAGAGAAGAAATAGTGAAGACGAGGAAGAGAATTATTTATTGTAATTATTTGTCCCACATTTGGTAAATTGCACAGTTGCTGACGTGCAGTTGACAGAACAGTGGCATGTTTAATAACTAAAAACAAATAAGCGATGATTAGAAATTAATTAAAACTGCTTGTTGTACAACAAAATAATTACAACTACCAAAATAAAATTGTCATAATAAAGCACCATCAGGATTAGACGTAACTTAACTTTAACTAAAAACAACTCCAAACAAAAATGAAGAAAAGGGGCGATAATCAAAATATTTTTTTTTTCCCAAAGTCTACATTTGTCGCAAACCATTTCCTGTGTATGCTTTCATATTTTCCCTGGCTGCATAAGCATTTGCTTTTTCTGTTTCCTATTCAAGTCTCCCGAGTGAGCCACCGTTCTGCTTTGAATTGAAATAACAGTACAATAGTGCCAGGCGCCACTTGTGATTGCCACTTTTGTCACCGCTTTCAAGGTGGATGCACTAACATTCTATTTGTGTCAGTCCTCCGAGGATCTGCCTGAAGGCCTCGGCCCACCTCTACAGCTAACTAGTCATGTGCATGAATGGCCTGCAGACGTATGAAGGAAAACTGTCATTTGTGGTTCATCAGTCATGAAGACGAGAAGGACCGGCCAATAAATGCAAGCGTTTGCATTGTCCAGCAATCTCCTGATCATAAACCTGTGACTTCAACAGATGTGAAAGAAAATTTGCTTTCTAGTAAGAATGTAAGAAAGGCAGACAGACAGACATCCAGACAGACACAGGGTGTAAATACAGACAGTAGAGAGACAGTAAAACAGCGAGGCAGAAAGACAAGGTAGATGGACAGACGGGACAGTGTTAAAAGCAGAGGTTTGAAAATTACCTGAATACTCTACTTGAGTAAAAGTACAGATGTCTTACTATAAAAATTACACCCTTTACAAGTTACAAGTCACCAATTCCAGAAAGACTTGAGTAAAAGTCGTAAAGTGTCTCATTTTAAAAGAACTTACTGTAAGTGTTTAACTTGTACTGAATTTAGGCTAAAAAAAAAACACCACAAATATAAACAACAAGAAACAATTTATGTATGAGGCTTTACTTCCTACTTTAGAAACACCTCAATGTTTCAAAATGGCAGAACAAAATAGATTAAAAAAAGAACAAAAAGTCAGTCTCAGTCAAATGTGCAAAAAAGTGCAACCGCTAATTCACGTTCACATTAGCATCCAGTACATTCAGCATCTTGCAGACGGCGATATCTCCTCATCCGCCCAAGACATTAACCGAGGTAGAAAAAGACCTGTCGCGTAGAATAACAATGTAACGAGTAACAGTAAGGGTCCAATAAAACGTAGTGGAGTAAAAAGTACAGATACTCAATCTGCTCTGTTTATATTTAATTTTTTATAATTAAAAATAATTAAAGTAACAAAGTCCATTTGCTCCATTAGAGTGGATGGATGTGTTGAGAGTCAGACAAACAGAGAAATTGTAAAGAGACAGACATATGGATAGACAGAGAGGAAGACAGACAGATGGAGGTGAAGAAAGGATGGGTGAATGCATGGTGTGACAGATAAAATGTAAAAGCTTGTCATTTGGTTTGCAGGTATTCTACAGCCTTTATTTAATATATAAAGCACATATAGAACAACAGGACCGACAGTCATTTAAGTGCATCTGTTCTAGACAAACCACGAAGGACACGCTGCTTTCATTTCAAGCATCTCTCTGCATCATCCACAAGCTTGTCTTGAAAGAATAAAGCCACAGAAATGATAAACTGAGGCGGGAGGAAATAATAAAATAAAAGAAACTTTGTGATGTTGAATATACCTTAGAGGAAGGTCAGGCCACTAAAAATGCAACGCTTAAACAAGGCCAGAAAAATGAATCTTTCAAGGTGAAGAGAAGGATGAAGCTTAACTGTGATCTCCATTCTGACATTGTTTCAAACCTGAAAAGCTGAAAAAATAAATCAATAAACGGAGCTTAAAACGAAAAGGTTTGGATTTAAACTCTTTTCTTCGGCCTCAAATGTATGCAGCGATGCATTTTTCACACCATTGCAAAGCTTTTACACACATGAAGTGCTGCAGGTCACCAGCATCAGAAAAGTGCTGGCAAAGTCCAGATTTAAAGATGAAAAGCTGCGATTTCCCCTCCGGAAACATCTGGCAGCTGGACCCAAAACAAAGCACCCTGGTCCAGGAACCGGAGGGTGTTTAGCCAGCGCTGCGAACTCCGTGGCAGGTGAGGAAAAGAGAGCCATAGAGAAAGATCCAGAGTCTTTCCCCTGAGATGATCCACCGTTATCTCTAGCTGAAAATACCCAATACATGTTCTCGCGGCTTTAGCTAGATAAATGGTTTCCCCTGTGCTTGCTTTTGCTACATATTCAACACATTTATTCAAATTTGGCACAAACATTCATATTTACATAGATGTAGCTTCTAAATTCCAATTCTGGGTCATGGGGAGCAGGTGGTCATCTCAGTTGGTGGCCGACCAATCACAAACCACAACAAACAGACATGTAACAGCTATGGACGTATTTTTCACTACTGTACGTCCTCCATTATCTCTCTTGCTGTTGGTGACTGTTAGAATGATCCAAATGTATGATAAACAACCTATAAATGAAGTGTGATAATTATGGCCTGGGAACAAGTTTTACATTAAGTAACTGTGACAACAGAATCAGACATATGGATGGACAGACAGACAAAATGGGTTTTGTCCAAAACTAAGAAAAAAGTACCATTACAGCAGCCTTTAAAAAAAAAAAAAAATTAAAAAACAAAAACATACTATACAAAATGTATACAAATTAATACAAATGTATACTCCCAAAAGTTTAGCTATAAAATAACACAAGAATTGAAAAGAGGGGTAAAAAAGAAAAGTCTGACAGCAGCATGGAGAAAAAAAACCTTTAGAAATGCAAACATTTTTGAATCTGGATCATAATGAACGGCTCATTAATACAAAGTGCATGATGGATGGAGAGAAAGCAAGAGCTGATTTCACCGTCTGCGTGATTTGATGTACTTGAAAAACATGCATCCTTTCTCAAAGTGTTTCTCGTGGGTGCTGTGCATTTCTGTCTCCAACTGACAGCTGAAAATGTCTTCTAGATACGCACGACTGAGGCAGAATGACTGCCGGCATCACCGGTGAAAGAAACAAGTCCCCACAGTGTGAGAGGGAAATGTAGATAAGTGATAAAGCCCAGATACTCCTGCAGTCTCTCACAGTCCCTTTTTATTCCACTTTATCTGACCGTAACAATATGATTCGGAGAAAATTTAGTCATGATTAAAAAAAACAACAATGAGAGGAAAGAAAAACCTCTGAATTTAGAGAAGAGAATATTACAATAAAATGTAAAGCAAATGCACATTTGCAAATCTGCGCATACACACTGGAGAATGCCACATTAGTACATTAATCACATTCCGCCGTCAAAAAGCAGAACTGACAGAAATTCGACACACTTTACAAGCTCTAATCAAATCCTGCGAGAAACTTCCAGTAAGTCAATAATAGCACAAACAACATCCCGGAATCCAGTTTGTTTTAGTACAGAATTCTACAGAGATTTGTTCCATCGACACCAGCGGAAAGACACTTTTATTCACCAATGCATCCGACTCTCTGAGCAAAATCCCCTCAAGAATCAAGGGAAGCTGCTAAAGAAAGAGAAGAATTTGATCCAAACCTTTTAGAAAAATATAGCTGCATGCAGCTAAGGTGGTGTTCAAGACATGAACAATTTTTAAGAAAATGTGCACTGAATATCTCAACTAGTTCCAAAATTAATATGTATAATGGTAAATATGTAAATCAATATGTAAACATGCTGAAAATGTATTTTAATGATCAATATAATCTTATGTGATGTGACTTTATGAAGTTCAAAAGCAGAGATTCAGCATAAGCAAGATATAATACAGTGATCATTAGTGGAGTATCAGCAGGACTAAAGGCTTCAAACCTAGAAATTGATAACAAGAAAAATTGATTTCTCAATCTTTGAGAATTTAACATGGCACTGATTCAAAACTCCAACAGTTCAAGATGTGGTGCAGTAGATGTTGCTAAACGTCATCGCTTCCTTTTGTCAACATGCCATAAACATGGTTGTTGTAACCTTTAGTAAACAGATAGGCTAGTCTACATAGTGCAATTAGAAGAATATCAGCCTTTAAGGGACAATGGATGTAACTGAACAAAAAAACAGGAGATGAATAAAACAAAATA
>SOMO01000018.1:1733924-1747016 GCA_028128575.1 Paedocypris carbunculus | reverse complement strand
TTATTTAAATTTTTTATTTAAAGAGAATTTACTTAAATAAGAGAAGTTAATAATTTAATTCATTACAAAATACACGTGATGTAATTGATGTACTATACTATTGATGTGTGTTTGTCTTGTCATTAGTCATAGTGATAATCATAGCCATTTACGTAACACCAACAACCAGACGATCAAATGAATAAAAAGCAACAATTCTCTTACATATTCACACGTGCGCTTTGAGACAGTTAAAACTGTGAAAACCGCCTTACAAATGCTCAGAACTTGAACTTGAACTTGAACATTCTCGTGGCGCAACATTCATACCAATAAACATCACTAACATTCATTCACTACATTTGCTAGTGCTTATCAAAGTTCATGACAAAAAAAAATTCAACACATGTACTTGTGAAAATATGTGACGCAATTAAACATCACTTTCTATACAAAATCAGCAACATGTAAATTATTAAACACCAGTTCAGTCAACGTAGACAATATATATGCAGAGAACAGTGGGAATGTAATATCACACAACCCTCTCCCGTGTGTGACGCCGCGGCGCGTCACTGAGACCAAGCAGAAGCTGTGCTCGCCGTGCAGACCTTATCAGGAGGACGTAACCACAGCAGGAAGCTGCAGAGATTAGCTCAGACCGCAGCACTGAGATTGGTGAAAGCCGCACTAGGTCTTAATTTTGAGTATGTTTTATGGAAACAAAATTGAAATAGATTAAACAGTAGGAATGCAAAGATGTAGGGAAATAAATACCACCATATTCAAAGCAGAAGCGTGGCTCCGTCCATGATGCACCTCATGCCTATTCATGATGACACCATGGATGACATCACACACAAATAGAGACACTGTTTTTTCTGCATTTTATGTGTACATTTTCAGGTAAAGCAGCCCGTTTACTGACTTACAACAACAAAGTTTCAGTCTGTGTTTTTCCATTCAATTAACCGTTTAAGACAAGAATAGGATAATTTAAAAAATCTCAAGTGATTTCGCAAATATATGGCTTTTTTATACCAGAAGCGAGATAGAAATGTATGTAAGGGTACACGCATGTGTTATGTAAATATATGTACACATATGCAGAAGTAAAGAAAAGCACAAGGCCGCGGTGAGATCGATTAATATATGTGAGAATAAATATATGTGCATATAAATACAAATGAATATACTGAGACGCAAAATACCAAGCAATGCCACTGAAAGTTTACCAGGATGTAGAATAGATGTGAGCATTTTTTTATATCATTAAGTAGTGATACCTGCAGTAGTAAACACACATACATATACATACATATTAAGTTACTGGCTAATAGTATATTCAAACCACTTAATATTAAGGTACAGTATTTGTGGTCTCGCTGAAATCTAATGGTAGCATCTTTGGTAGCATCAGTGTGTTTTATTGATTTCTTTGTGGGCGATCATGTTGGGGTATTTATTTCTTTATCTCTGTTGGATTTCTGGCTAACTTTGCATTTGGTCAGTCGTGTCACTTGGATCATTGGAGTTTTAGTTCAGATTAGCGTCCAGAGGCGAGCGCACACGGCACTCAAAAAAAATCAACAGAACAGAGGAAGAAAACAACAACTACAACAACGTTTCAGTCTCTGCTGTACGCACAGGAAACACTAAATCTGTCGCTGCATCGGTGTCAGTTTTATTTGCTAAGCGCATCGACGGAAGCTTCTCCTCCCAAATTTAGATTCTGTCCCACAGTGACACTGTGAAGACGAGACTCGAGCGCTGCCAAAAAACTACTGAAACAAACTCTCTCGTGACAGAGGAAGAGAAAAGCGACTAATTAAAAAGCACAACACAGAAACTCTGAAGACCCCCAGTGCGGGCGAAACACAAACACACTAAAAATACTGGATAGAAAACAACACTGGTTTCATTAAATTAGTCTTTGTCTTTTATGCTGAATTGAAATATTGATCATTGTGCTAGTTTGTTACATAATTTTACCTTTTTTTGCTATACTTTGTAATAATTTTTTATTACATAGTTTTAGGAAGAATTTTGGATACATGGACATGATTTATTTTCTATTTGGCCTTGATGTAGAGACGTTGCGTGTCTTTACCTGTGATCTTGTGCAATAATTCATGGCATCTGGTGTTAATGTGCTTGCTTGGATGTATTTGTTTTCTCTTACTTTGTACAGTATTTCCTTGTTTGTCTTAATTAATTTTGTATTGTATTTCACTGTCTGTAGCATATTTTATTTTGTATGTACATAACAGCAAAATATTATGATAATCTTCATTCATTCCTGCAAACCTTAATTGTAAAACACTCCTTGTAATACCCTCCCACAAACCCTCCTTGTATTTGTATGTTACCGCTTCTTTGTTTAATTAGCTACAGTGACCTTGAGTGGCACAGAAGACACATATATCAAATCTAATAATGTTATTACCATTACAATAAATCGGGTTCATAAGTAAATCAAAAGCGAGTCAGCGAGCCGTGTGATTTCATATAAGACCGGATGTTAAGGAAGACACCACGCTGGCCGATGAAGAGCCCAAGTTTCTCAACATGTATGCCCACCACGCTGGGGTGGTCTTGCTTACTAGCCATCGACCAGAACTGTACGGACAAGCAAAGAAAGTTTGACTCAAAATGACCCACGCTGCAATATCAACCTTAGCATCAATAGAGCAAATACTCATCCTCAGAAAACGGCTATAAGACCAAACTGAACTCAATGCAACGAGTAAGTAGTGAAGATCAAATCACAGGGCCAGGTGCGAGGGAACAGGAACTCTGGGTAATGGTTCAGGAGGGTTAGTATAGAAGAATTTTCAATGCGGCATAAAGGGACCGTATCGAAATTGTGTTTTGAATTTAACCCAACCAAAAGAAGCGCACGTACACACAATGAAGTGAACACACAATCCCTGAGCAGTGGGCAAATTAAGCCTCCTGGGTCAGTGTCTTGCCCAAGGAAACTTTTGTAGAGCCGGCGGGAGGTAGATTCGAACCTTCAACCTCTTGAACACAAGTCCAATTCCATGTCCATGAGTGTTAGCACTTTGTATTTACAGTACTCAAGTGTTAAACTTTGATCCTATTGGAATTCTGTAAAGAGTCCAGCCAGTGGTTCCCGGAATCAAGCTAATCAGCAAGTTCTGATAAAACAATCAATCAAAAATCTTCTTCTGTAAAGTTAAATATGGTTAAATTATTTTGCTATAAATGATAAAAACAGGAAACAAAACCCTAGAACACACGGCGACAGGAAGTTCACCTTCACAGCAGATTGAGTGTCGTACAGAAGCAGCAATTATTTTCCACAGCGTTGGTTGATGTTTGTTAAGAACTGCGAGGCATCAGAACGACACGTTCGCGGATATTTTGCATGACCTGGTTTTGCAGCTGCTCGCACAGCATGTGTTGGAGCTACACAAGCTTCTTTTTTCTCTTATTGTGGAGTGCAAAATATTTAGTTCAGGCGATGACTCATCAACCTATTCACTAAGCTGACAGCAGAAAACGCTGAGCGCACGCACACACGCTCCTCAAGAACCAGCAACACCACCACCACCAGCACCTCACCGCTCAACAACGGCACAAGGATGCAGCGTCATCTTCAGATCGAGTTGCATTGATTGGCTTTCAGGTTTAATTTTACCGAAACATGAGCAAAGAAAAGACGACGAGAAGCAAAAAAAAAAAATCTGGGCTGGTTATTTAGATCATGGCTTTGGTGGAGAAGGCAGCCTGTGCTGAAATGACACCTCCATAGCTTAGAGTGTTTCATAAGCCTCTTCCACAGAAGACTCTGGCACATCCCAGCATCCCTCTCATCGCAAACACCAGCGTGTGCCACAGATAAGTCATGCTCCTCGGCGATTATGTCGTAAACACCATTTCTCCCCCTCAGCTGCTGAGATCCTTTCCTCTCGGTTTCGTTGCCGAGGGTCTCGCTGCCTCTATACAGATTTTAATTGCTTGGCAATAAAAACGGAAGGTACCAGCAGCTGAGGCAGGATTTTCGAGCAGGGATACCAACATCGCCCTGAGAAAAGAGCCCTCAATAAAAGACCTTGCATTAGCAACGATTTACACATAAACCCAATGGACAGTTTGATGCCACACACTCCACGTTAAACACAGTCGATGCGTGAAAATCAAATGTGTGGTCGCTCTAAGGTTGATTATTGAAGGAGAGTTTCCTTGGCGGCCAACAATCTTCACAATGATCACATTTAGAACTCTTCCAGGTTCCTTCAAAGTCTTTATAGAAAAACAAATCTTGATATTGTCAGATGTATGTGGGCTACGTACATGAGTCAAATGCATTTATTTTCAACACCTATGTCTATTTTTGTCATAAAATTTCACACCAGTTTCAGCATCTCTAGGCCAAAAGGAAGAAGCATCGGCCAATTACAGAGCAGGACGGGTTCCACTGTCATCACTACTGCCCTTCATGGAGTCAGGTTCATTTTAACATGTTTGGACTGAGAAGAGGATGAATGCGAGCGTGTAAACTCCAAATTGATTCCTTCACTGTAACGCTGTAGAGCTTCATGCAGTGTGGAACAATAATGGATTAGACATCTAGGTACTGGTTTCTCGAGCAGTAATAGTGCAATTCATGCAAATCGCCATGAAACTGAACAAGTTTGCCTTACAAAATTCACACATTTATAAATTTGATGCTTAATTTTAAGCAATTGTGTGAGCTTTCTTGCAAGTCTTTATAATGCTTGCAGATATTCAATTGAGAGTTTTGAGTTGAGAACAATTCCATGTGAACACGGGTTAAACATGGGTCAATTGGTTAGAAGTCAGGTTAGATGCTGACGGAATGAATGTGTATTTATGTCAACAGAATCTTATCATTTTAAGGGTAACGCTAAATCATGAAAAATTCTATGATTTGGTTGTTTAAATTTTAAGATTCTAACTCTCAATTTTTGATTGAGCTGTGATTTGAGCTGTGCTCAGAACCAGAGCACAGCTGACTAGAAAATTGTACTTAAATTGAAAATAAAATAATAACAATTGTAAATATGAATCTACAGATTATATGGTGTGATTTAAAACCACATTCGGGGTCTCTAGCCAATTCTGTATATCCTACAGATCTAGGATTTGAACCCAAATCTGCCAATTTAGACCCAAGCACGCTGTGTTAGAAACACCTGAATCCTTGGACAAGCAGATTTCTTCTTCAACGTAATCAAACAGTTCATTTGTGCTCATCAAACTTTCTTTTTGGGACTTTTCGTACAAAACCAGTTTAGCAGTTAAACACAATCCTAATATTTATTTGTGATGAGCTTCTGCACATTATTTAACCAGATAAGTCATCTCCACTGCTGCTCTCTTCCATCAGCTCAAGGCCGCAGAATGATCGCGCTCATCCGTCTCACTATCAATAACGCGGCCAAACGACTAACCTGTTAGATCCTGGACCACATCAATGACTACTGTGGATTTAACAGGCTCCTTCTGTTCCTGCGCTTCATAATGACGGTGGAGAGCACACTGAGAGCGAGTCTGTGTTCTCTCATGAGAAAATTAAGCTGGTTCTTCATCTACAGAAAAGAAATTCAACGTTCTACTTCACATAAACCATACGACTGTAGAGGTCCATTTGTGAATGGGGTCAAACAAGGGTCATCCATGTTTTATTACTGGGATATTTTTAAACAAAGAGTGGAATTATGGTTATCATAAGAGAAATTAAGGAAATTCATCGTTAAAAGAGAGGTGACCATTCGCGAATGAATGAACAAAAAGCAAAAAAAAATTTTGCTTCAAAACGTAAATCAAATTGATTGCTTATAAAAAGGTATCTGAAGAGAGCCAGTCACGCTAGTCTGAACCATACCATAGCATTGTGATGGAACCATATGTTACAAGAATTACAAGATATAAACAAGTATAAAATATAAGAATAAGTGGATTTCTGTCGATGAAGACAAAGATCTCCAGATACTAAATGTAAACAATGTTCCTTTGATAATCAATAATGAGACACAGCAGTGAGAAAGAGGACTGACGATGAAAGCAGAACGATGAATTCCATTTAAATGCAACTGGATCAACCGATGAATGAAAAGTTTAATATGAGGAAAATAATAAAAATTGAAAATGATGAAACTCTGAATATGAAAAGATGAATGGAGAAGGGTCATTTTTTTTACTTTGTACAGTTTCACAACTACATGTAGCTGTTATGAAACAAGAATGATTACAAATTGACATTTAAAGTAAATGGCGGGAAAAAAAATCATCTGTAAAACAGTAGAATGTGGAAAAGAATTAAAAAAAAAATTACTAGAAGATGATGGCTGGGAGATGATACTAGGATTCACTTTTAAGAATTTGAATGCCATTCTCAGAAAAAGTTCAGAGTTTTCCGGTAAAGTCAGCTCCTTTGAGCCAGGCGTAAAACTCTTTAACAACACGCAAACTCATTCCCATCTACGCAGGCCGAGATCCCACAGGAAAATCAATTGCAGACTTCGCTTGGGAAGCGCACCCATGTAGAAAACAACCCGTCTCTGCAGCTCTCCTCAGCCGAGTGGAGATGATCGCTGAACATCAGATTCTGTCAGCATCCAGCCCACCTGAAGTCAGTTGCGTGTCGGGATTAGGAATATTAATGAAGTGTGTTCTACGAGGAGAGGTGTCGCTTTCATTAGGTGAGATGATTCCAGAAGCTCGGCTCTCTGATCCCGCCTGGGATTAGACGCCGCCTGTCATGTTCTGCAGTTTTTCCCTCAGATCCAGTCATTTCCCAGAGCCTGAAATAAAGTGGGCACAATCGTACAACGGTCAATGGCCACTTTCCGCGCAAATCTGCCTAGAGATGAAGGTCTTTCTTCAGATCAAGCGGCTGGTGAGGGAATGGTTCTTTCCAACAACGGCTTCAAGGTTTGGGAGGTAAACAACGGCTTTAAAACCCGCTCTAGTCGGAGTTTAATGCCTTTGGAAATGGTTATTAAAGCGCTTTAGTGGGACAGCTACCAAATCAAAGCAGAGGAAACCAGAGGCTCCAGGAATTGTGACATCACGCTATAATCCCACATTAAAGCTAAATGAGTCTAATACAAGACAACATCAAACACGCAAAGTGTATTTAATATTTGAACATTCTCTCTCTCTCTTAATCACTCTCTCTGTTCTTCTCTGTCACTTTCATTCCTTCTCTTTTTCTCACTAGTTCTCTCTCTGTTTGTCTTGGTCTCTAGTGTGAAGGCTAGTTCTCTTTGAGCTTGCAACGGTTTTCTGTAGGAGAATTGGAGTTTGAAAATTGTCTCATTGATGTGAGCAAGGGTGTCCCACTCTGTGATTGGTCAGCCACCAATCCAGGGTGTGTCCGGTCTTCAAGCCCAGAGTTGCTGGGATTAGCTCCAGCTCCCCATGACGCAGAAAAAGAAAATCAATTTGGACGTGGAATTAAATCGTGGAAACATGGGAATGTTTAACAGAAAAGTGAGTAGTTGGCCACACATTATCTTCTCTGGTTTCTGATCAGCAGTGCAGTCGGCTGGCGGCTGTATTTCCAGGTTACAGGTGTTTACACACAAACATTTGTGACGTTTCCTCGTGAGTCGGATGCGGCGGTTCCTGCGGTGCAGGTTGATTTACATCTGCTGCAGTGTAAATACACGTCTCACTCCAGAGGAATCGTAATCACAACTCACTGCATCTCGCACTCACACGAACACTTGACTTCCGCTTCCAAGCCGGAACAATGCACAATATTCCTCTCTCTGGCTTTAATTTATTGCTTTTTTTTTATCTGTCTATATTTCGCTAGCTCTCTAGTGTTTTTTTCTGTCTGTCTCTCTGACTGTCTGTCTGATTTTATTTCATTCTCTCTGTTTCTCATGTTGTTTAATTTCTGTTTGTCTATATTTCTCACTCTCTCTCAGTTTCGATGTATTATTTGTGTCTGTCTTTATCCTTCTATAACATCTTTCTCTCCATGTCTCATAAGTATTTTTCTTACTACATTCCTTCTCTACTCCTCTTTCTTCATAACTCACCTGTCTGTCACTTCATTTTCCCTCAAAGTTAGTTTAATTTCTCCCTTTCCATGGATCTATTTGTTTGTCTGTCTGGCTGTATTTTTATCATCTTTCTCTATATACATCACACACTCTCTCTCTCATTACTCTCCAACTCCTCTCTGTCTCTCTCTCTACCATTCATAAAACACATACCGAAAGGTTAAATCCATAAAAACGTTTAAGGCCGCTCAAATCTTGCAAAACGCAGCAAAGTGCATTAAGCCAATTTCTCATAAACCCTCAGTGTGTCCTCCATCACATTTACGGATGTGACATTGTTCAAAAGTTTAAGTGATTCAGCCTTTGCCAACCGCAACCCACCCCCTGGCCACGAGCCGAGCAGTCTCTCGCAGTGAAACCCACCAGGACAAAAATTCCATCCCCTGAGTGGTGGTCTCTTTACACCCCAGATCACCACAAAATAGGTTTTCAGTCATCCACAATAGCAGAAAATTTCTCAATTGGCTTTATTTTTGGTTTGTTTTTTAACACTAAGGTGTTTGTGCACACATTGCTTTTTGAAAAAGCCAGAGATCTGGCTGCAGAAACAAAAAAGCAAAGTCTGAAAAACTCTTTAAGCCTGAAAGCCGCGTGTTCGACTCTGGGTGTTTGCTCTCGCTAAACAGAGGAACCACACAGAGCTGAACTCGCTTCACAGGCTTCGCTCTGCAGATGAGATGTGGGCTGAAGCCTTGAAAACCTCCCCAAAGCCTTTTGCATCAGCAGCGCGGCTCCACACAAGAAAAGCTCTCAAGGACCGAGAGCTTTAATGATATGTTTGCAACGGCACCTCTGCAGAGGAAACTGACGGGATCATTATTGGGCTAGAATCAGATCTCCGAAAACGCAGCAAATATTCCTCCACATTTCTCTAAAAAAAAAAAAAAAACGCGACATGAAACCGCTGAACTTTTATCCAAACGCAAATGTTCTCTCATTACTACGCTGGTCAACAGAGTGTTCTTTTCAAGAGAGATCTGAAATGACATCTTCAAAAATGTCAATTACGAGCGCCATTACTCTTCTTTTTAGCGCTGAAAGGAAGTGGAAGATATTTCAAGGTAACTGCATCAATGCGCTCCGACACTGATGTCTTTTGGAAAAGCTTTGCAAGTGTAATAGCAAATTCTTGAGCATAAACGCAGCAACATTGCAGAGAAGTGTGTTGGAGGTGGGTGGTTCTGTCAAATAACAAGTGCTTTTCAACAAATGCCAGAAACTACTATATTTATTTATGCTGCTTTGAGCGCTAGGCGAGGCGTGTGGTCGCCGTCTGAGGCATCGGTGATGAAAGAAGCAAGTGGCCATTTTGCAAACTCACCAGCCAAATGCTTTATTACTGAAAAATGAATAAAGTCTCTCCTCACTGCAATACATTACCCACAATTCCCTAGTCTTAGTCCAAATGACAGAACACAGCGTATTTTCAGTTTCAAAGGGAAAAGAAACTTCTCATAGTGTAAAACAATAGACGTGTTTGACATGTACTTCCGCGGATTAACAGTTTAATGCTATATAAATGTGCTATTGTAGGGATAGATTTTTCAATTTTTAATGTTTGTGCAGGTTCATTGCAATTATTATTACCTTCAAGACTTTAGTTTTACCATTATATTTGTACTATGTGTAAAAACTCTAGAAATAAGCATTTAATATTAAAGTGGCTTATCCAAGATATGATATTCAGTTCCACTGTTCAGTTCAGTAAATGTTCAAGGTATTTCTCAATGTACGTGTGTGTGTGTGTGTGTGTGTGTGTGTGTGTGTGTGTGTGTGTGTGTGTGTGTGTGTGTGAGAGAGAGAGAGAGTGTGTCTATTGATTGGATCTTTTTAGGCTCTTGAAAGTTTGAAGAAAAAAAAATCTGCAAAAAGCTGTGAAGTTCAGATCTGATCGGAGGTCAGTGCATAACCTGAAAAGTTTGAGGAGCAGTGATGTAGAACATGTGAGTTCATAAGTAGGGCTGCGGTGTTCTTGAATTTGTTCAAGTTCAAGGGAGGATATGGAGCATGTCAAAAGAGATACTTGCTCGAGTCATTCCAGTTTGAACTCAAACCCAGTCTCGCCGTGACATCAGCTAAGTCCTTTCCACCAACCCCAAGCTAATTTCCCCTCCGCCGGAGGCTACACATCTCCCCTCGGTTTAATCCCGCCACCAGCACTCGGTCTAAGCCCCAGTTAAAGCTTGTATCATATTCAGCCTCTGCCTCCCTCCATCTGCCGGCCGACTCTGAAGAATTAACCCGGCTCCCTTGTGGGTCTCCCACTTTCCTTCACTGTCTCTGGTTTTCAAGGTGCTCCATATCTACATGGCATTGAGACGGCACTGGGGACACAAGAATTTGTTGACCTTGGCTCAACAGTGTCGGACTCGAGTCCAACTCACCCTTCACTTAACCTGTGGACGGAAGAGGTTGTGATCTTGAGTTTGGCTCAGGGTGAGCCCAAGAGTCTCACCATATCTGTTTCACTGCCCTGTGGGTGAACGAGCTTGGTGACCGCGGCTCAAACAGGTCGGAACCGAGTCGGAATAGAGTCTGACTTATCGCCATCCCATCACTCGGTCAATGTCAGTGGCGTGGTAACGGCTGAAGAAGATGGAGACCTTGGCTTTACCCGGTCAGAGTCGAGTCTGACTCCCACTAAGACTCCCCTGAGGACGGAAGGAATCTTAAGTTATAAATATCCTCATGGTGGGCTTCCATCAGATCTCGTCTCATCTCAGTGAAGACAAGCTAATCTCCTCACAATCTCTTTGAAGGCAGACGGACTTTGAGGCAGATTATTTATAGAGTTAAAAAAAGATGCATTTTTTAATCCTCCATCATTGGCTGGATGCAGCAGTTAGTATGAGGTCAGTCCAGTCTTCTCAAAGCTCTGCTGCAAGCTTCCTCAGGGTATAACTGGCTTTGATAGAAGTAAAGAAATCTGCCTCGACTCCTCTAGAGATTCAGCAGAACTCTTCAAATAACACCAGGCTTTTTAAAGTTGGGATACGACACTATAGCACAATGCCATGTCAATGGATAATGCATATGTATAACTATACAAATAGAAACGGTGCATTTCAAAGAAAAACAGAAGTCAATGCCTTTGCTCACACACACACACACACACACACACACACACACGCTTCTTCAAAATAGGTCATCTGCGTTCTGAGCTAGATGGGATGACGGTGTGCCTTTGCCCCCAAGTGGATCCTGAGGAAACTGCACGGTCTAGTTTGTCTATAGGAGAGATGACGCAGAGAAAGCAGAACTCACACGTTTCACTTCCGGAATGTTCTTCAATACAAGTGCTAATTGAATAATGCATGTGCGCAATAGTATTGCTGTGCGGCAATCATGGCGTGAAGAGCGGCGTAACTAGTGGTCCGCCTGAGGGAAGGCACAGAACTCCGGTGGTCTGTGATGATGCAAACCGATATTGATCGGACCCTGCAGCAATATTCAGCTGCAAATTCTGCAGTGCTATAAATCTCAAAGTTTGAGCTTTTCGAAAGGCTCGCTGCCACCGACAACACTGTGACTAACACCTTTACTAACTTAACATATGTATTTTTAAATCCACACAATTTCTGGATTTAACCATTTCTCCATTCTTGATGACCTTTCAGGAAATACAATGCTCTAATGTAAATTTCCATTCATCCATTTCCTGTCACAATACAAGCCGAGTTCAAGGCCCAGCCATTTTTTTTCCATGTCTTTGCACACGTTTTATTGTGTTCCCTTGAATTTCCTGCAAGTGTGTGTGAATGTTTGTCTGCATTTCTGTTTTTGTGGCTGGTCAACTATCAGAGGCGTTTCTTTCTTGGACAGGTACAACCTCCTCGCAAGACAGAAAGTCAGAGTGAGTGAGTGAGTGAGAGAAACACACAGAGAGAACAGAAGAGTAACCTAAAAAACGAGAGAGTGAGGATCCAAGAGAGAGCAAGGTAAGAAGAGAGAGGCAAAGATGGACAGAAGAATTAGCAAGAGAGCTAGAGAGCAAAAGTGAGAAAAGAGAAATTTGAGAAAAATGAGTGAGAGAGACAGAGAGACAGCACGCTGAGAAGAAAAAGGAAAGGGAGAAAGAGCGAGCAAAGCGGAAAGAGAGGAAGAGAGAGAGAGAGAAAGAGCGAGCAAGTCAGAATGAGAGAAATAGCAAGAGTGTGATAGAGCGAGTCAGAGAGCAAAAGAAAAAGGCCAGACCACTATGTAAACTTCCCATTATATTGAGACACGATTGTATTCAAGGTACGGTAGTGATTGGTTCTAAACACAGTGTTTAGCCAATCGCTGCAAACTGTACCCTGGCGCATCGCTCATTCATTTTATTACCCAGACACGGCGCTGAGCAAATCATCACTGATTTCTCCCCGCAAACGTGTTCCTCCTAATCTCCGTGTGTTTTCTCACATCAGCGTGTTCCCAACCAAACAGACACCGGCACGTGGAGATCTCATTAAACCGTCAGCGTCCCAGAATCCACCGCGCCACTCTCGCCAAGCGTGAACACGGTTTAACGGTGTGTTAATGTGCGGAGGTACGTGGGGAACTCGACAGCCTACGGGTCCGTGACCTGATTAGTCCGGCGGAGGGATGAGTCCATGTAAATCGCCCGCCAGACAGCTCGGCTAACTAGGGGAGTGGGCCATTTGAATTTCATGCCCGTCATTCGTCTGCCCTTAACAGTGCGGTGGACTGGACTAATCATCGGGAGCGAGTCAGGGGTGCCATCCCCTGCTAATCTGATGCATAATATATGGCATAACTACTAACGGCGTGCAGTCCACACTTTCACTAAAGATCTGTGAAATACTATAACCGTCGCACGCGCTCTTACACACACTCTGAAAACAGTCACTGAAAATCAGGATTTATTAAGTATTAAGGGATACACCCTTGTTAGTACCACAGTGGAGAAAATGACAGAACTCTGCGTTTAACTGGACAAACACACACACACACACACACACACAGACACACACTATATATGATTACTGATTAGTGTTTTGCTATAGAACACTTCAATCGTGTGACGTTCCACTCCACACTGTAAAAA
>SOMO01000018.1:1722047-1733153 GCA_028128575.1 Paedocypris carbunculus | reverse complement strand
TGTGTGTGTGTGTGTGTGTGTCTGTCTGTCTTTCACAGCAAAAATACAGCAAACATAAGCGTCTACAAATCTCAAGAAGACATTGAAAATTGAGCATTTCTGGAGTTAAGAGGACAAAACAGCAACAAGAGCCAAAGCGGTTTCATTTGGCGGCGGTGGAATGATGAGTTCTTCTATGTAGGTATATACTATCTGTCAGACAACATCTCGTGCAGATAATAGCATTGCGCTGGGAAGTAAATGGAGTTTGTTAGGGCGGGTGACAGCGTGGGGTGACCTTATCAGAGTGTGATAAAGAGGAAATGGGGACAGGAATCACAATGGCAGCGCAGAAGAGGTTGGGAGCAGCTGCTGCTTTCCTCGCCGCTGGACATGGACGCGCTCCGCTCTGGGTTTGTTGGATCAGATCCGACTCAAGCTAGGATCAAGAAACAAGAGAATTCTTGCTCAGCGTGAAACTGTGTTTATCAATGTGATTTATTGCTAACCGGTTGGGTTGGGTTTGTCAATGCGGGCAAACACTGCGTATTATATTAGATTAGATTCAACTTTATTGTCATTGTGCAAGGTACAGTACTTGTACAGAGACATATGATTCTAAAACGTAAAAGACGCACACACACACACACACACACACACACACACACACACACACACACACACACACACACACACACACACACACAGNAAGTATGTCATATTATCCAAAAACGTGTGTGTGTGTGTATATATATAAACTATATTGCATAAATTTTTTTACCAGAATATGTACTAATGTTCGACTAGAATGTCAAAAGCCATGAACTGTAAATTAGTCTCTTGCTTAACATCTCATTGACTGAGACTAAATAAAATAAATCTCTTCTGATGGACACTCCCCCGCTCAGATGCCCAGCCAATCAGAGGAAGGGCAATCACAACAATGCATTATGATCGATGCTAGTCCAAGTTGTGCATGAACTACAAAATAGGTTCTAGAAATGTCAACCATGTCAACCAAAATACATTCTGGTGACATGGATTCCAACGGAAGTCTGAAACCAGCTGTCAAGCCGCTCTAGATTCCTCCTCCTCAAACAGCCGGAGGCGCCGGCGACACCATGTAACTGCAAAATAAAAGTTTGAGCAAGTGTGTTTTTCCATCTCCTCTCACAGGAAGATTTCTGCGGCGCAGAAGAAGTTCTGAAGGCCTGACTGATAAGGTCCCAGACTTCCGTGAAGGAGGTTTAGAGGAACGTGGCTGTGACCTTAGAACAAGACTGACAGAGTACAGGCGGATTAAACCGGATGTTTTCGTGATGGAGTTGTCCAGTTCTTCAGTCATGTGACTCCTATTGTCAGATGTTTCGCTTTATATAGGGAATCGTTGAAGAGTGACAGCTGAAGGAATAACAAATACTGGCTTGATAAAAGGGCTAAACAATTCCTCACACCAATGGATGAAAAGCATTAATTTCTAGAGGTTTTTCTGCATTGTGTTAAAAATGGCCACCCTTCGTGTGCCACTGAAGATTGACAAGGCAACAGCAGAGGACATATTAAAGACTATCAGTCTGACAAGTTGTCCATGCAGTTCAGCGCCACCTTGTGTCAGGGGGTGGAAATGTCTCTCAACAACAGCTCTCTGGGATTCTGTACAACTGCTGGTCGACGTTTGTCACAGCACCACCTAGTGAACTAAAGATATGGTTTTGTTTGTAATTTAACTACTGCGTTTTGCATATTTTACATTATGAAAGGAATTTACACGCAAATATAAGCTACATTGTAGGACTGTAGTTCTAATTCACTGGAGGTTTATTTTGTAGAATTATTTACCACGTGTGTTTTTAGCTATTGTTTATTTATAAAATTGAATTTACTTATAAATCAAAACCACAGAAATAAGTCTAGATTGAAAAAGTTCAGTAAATGAAAGTCTTAAAACAAATTATCTAATTGACAATTTGATTAATACATGTTGTTATTAACATATTGATAACAACATTAAAAGGTGTAATTTGACACCTTAATAGACTTTATTTCATTCAGTAAATCCCAAAGTTTGATGCGAAATGTATTCATTGGCTAATAAATTATCAGTCTTATGTACACAATCCTTTCGCTTTGAAATGAGTTTTGAGTTAACCAGCTTGATTGGTTACATTGTCCTATGCAGCACGTTCTCCATTCGCAACAAAAAATGCTTGAGTACGAATTTTAAAAGTCATGTTGATGTCCATAATGGAAACAGGAAGAACAGGCACTTCGGGAATAACGCAACAGGTTTTGTTCGTCCAAATCAGATCAGCAGAAACGTCCTGACAAACAATCTATTTTTTTAATAAGATTTAAATGTCAAGCGTTTGACTGATGCTCTCAGCTGGTCAAAGGTGCATTAAACATGTCAATCAATGTCCTGAGCATGTCACGTCACAGCGACGCCGGGGCCGCGGTCTGGGGCTTTATTACACTTAGACAGTGAGAAGAGTGATGGAACTAAAGGTCTGAATATAAATGAAGGTGACCCTTTCCTTCAATATATAAAATCCCTCGACATCTCTGGAATCTTCCTCATCTCTGAGCTCGCCTTACTATCCCTGTAATATCAGAAGCGTTGCGACAGTTGATAACGTATCGGCAAATGATATTGATCCATTTCACAACACAAACTGAGATTCCCATGTTTTTTTGGCAAAAAGTTTGCTAATCAATACGTTAATCTCAATATGTTGTCGTGTGCAGTGATGGTCAACATTGTGCGGTGCACTAAGACATGACACGTGGCGGCTTGTGTTTCTTTATTCACTTCTTTTGTGATTTTAATCCATTTGAAAGAAGATTTTGACCGTAATATAATTGATAGTAATAGCTATCAATTAGAGACTACTATCAAGCTTGATCAGTGACAAATCCTGACCCAAACCTTCTGAAACTAGTTTCACAATAGATGTTGCCCAAAAAAATTAGCATTGAATGATGAGTCGACAATTATTGATTATTTCTTATCTTATGCTTCATCCGTACATTTTTTTTTTTTTAATAAATATAAAGTCTTGTCTGACCCTGAATTAATAAGGCTAGACATTACTAGAATCATAAAGCCCATATCGTAAATACATTTGGCTTTAAATATTCAATTACTTCTCTTTTGTAATTTAATTTTGTGCTTTCTATCACCTTTTTTTAAGGCCATATAAATTAGGTCTAGAAAGAAAGAATCAAAAAAGATTGAAAGAAGAAATCTTTCCTGAACTCCCATGCCAGAAGATGTCAGTGTGGTGCAAGACAACACGAGTAGTTGATGGGGGGGGAAAGCCAGCAATCACACAAGCTTCACTCACACTCACAACTCAAACGCAAACCTCTTCTGATGAGAAGCAAGCGATCACCACAGACCACGCGTCCGCCGTTACCCACCGACCTTCTCGCTTCTTTTGCAGAGGTGAAGTGGTCTGCGCTGAAGGATGGAGAGAGAACGTGAGGCCTGAAAGCCTGAAGCGAGGCAGCTTCGTTCATCACAGTCTCTAATTAGGTTGTTGAGAGCACTTAATGCAAGGAGAGCAGCAAACCTTAGGCCGAAAGCACTTCTTGATGAGATGCTCAAACGAGCAATAGTTTTAACGACCCAAAAGCCAAATTGACTCCGATTAGCTAACTGGGCAAAGCTCCAGCACGCACCGGTTTATGAACCAGATTCAAGTACAACACGCGGCTTTGATACGCTATTATACGCCAACATTATGGCAAAATAATAGCTGAAAAATAGCTTTTGTATGATCTTGGTAGTCCTGTGGTAATAGCATTTACTACTGTATCACATGGTCCAAACTGTAGTTGACCAAAGTTTTGCACACAATCTGTCAAAATATCAAACAGTACTACACAAAAACAGTAAAAACAAAAAACAGTGCTTAAAAACAATAGTAAGTTTTGTTTACTAGTTTTTTTTAACAACTCTAGACTCTTAGAAGAACTCTTAACCTTTTCTGAATAGACCTGATTTTCATTCTACTAGGGAATCAGCATCAATTTCAGACCAATTAAGATCACAGTAAGTACGTTTATAAACCTTGCTAGTGGGGATCGAACCCCAACTTTGGTGTTGCAAACACTGCACACGTTCGTGAATAAAGCCACCTCAGTGGGTAGACGGACAGACAGACAAATGGAATAGTACCACCCAAGCCATGGTGCTGTACAGTGAACGTTATGGTGTCGCGGGATCCAGCTGATTAATACGGTGCGTCACGGTGATATAAGCGTCTGCACTCTACACCGCGTCCCACAATGCAGCAGCCATCCAGAAGGATGACTCACAGCTTCTTCATATTCTCACCTGGCTCTGGTCTGACATTATCTTCCTGAGGAAGAACTACTTTGATGTTATCAGCCATGACCATCTGGGTGTGAATTCAATCCTTCCAGAGATTAGACCCACCTGCCGGAATCCTTCATCTGCCCTTCTGCGCACCTCTGCTCTTCTCTGCCTTCCTTCTGGTTCCTTATTACCTCGTTCTAGCCACGGAAAGAACAGCGTTAATCTGTCTGGTATTCCAGGAAAACAAAAGCATTGCTCTGCCAAGCCACNAGAGAGAGAGAGAGAGAGCACATTGTGTGGTTCAAGTCTTTGATCATGTACATCATTGAAACATGTAGGTTTGCACAAAAACCATCATGGTGAAAGAAAAAAGAAAAGGCATACAATGCTCATTTTGAGGCTCCAAATTAAAATACAAAAGTCCTGATTGTATGACAGACGTTTTAGGATTTACAGTATAACCCTAATCGTCACTGCCAAGGGCCATGCAATTCTGCATCAACTAGTCCGAAAGTTGATAACCAAAAACCCTTTCGAACCCAACGTGGTTTCCAACCCTGTGGGCTTGAACACCTAATTACTGTATAGAAACGTGTATGTCTCTGTATATGTGTGTCTCTCTCATTTGTTACATTTTCCAGTCTTGGTATTTATTACAACACATTTACAATTTATTTATTTATGACAACACTTGTTCATGTCTTGTCTTTAAAGCTCATTAAATAATTCAGTAATTCTATGTAATGTTGAGCATATAGACATTCCGATGGTATTCAGTTGAGTGTGAAACTAATATGTTTGAAATCAACTGTGCCTAGAATAAGATATTTTTAACTTCTAGAATAAGTTTATGCCACTTAAGACACCAGAAATCAAAAATTCAATAAGACAGTATTTATTGCTGCAGCCATTTAAAGATGTCAAACCCCAACAGCCAGAAACAGACAATTGCATTATGAGTGAGTATAAGGTACAGTGAAGATTGATTCATCCTGCATTAGAAACCTTTTGTATATATTTGTAGGAAAAATAAAGAATCTTTTGAATTTCTGACAGTTTCAGCCGTTGTAAAGTAAAGTGACTCGGCGTCATAAACCTGTTTCAACCGAGATGGTACTGTAAATACCAGTATATACCACAGTATTTACCGCCTTGCGGCAGAAACCATGAAACGCTGTCTATCTGAAAATCTTGGTGATTTTTTCTCTCTTTGCACAAGATCATACAGTTTTAGGGAGAAAAATGTGAACGTTTCTAATGTCAACGTCGCCTCAATGCCGTTGGTTATCAGGAGGCTAGATGAGCACAGCTGCGTGTCATCATCCGCCTTAAGTCTGATTAGATTTCTCGTTTTATTCAAATTAGAATTATTAGAGGTATCCGTGACGTCTCCCGCCAATGCTAAATGAAACGCACAATCAGGACTGTTTCCTGGAAATAAGGCGTCTTCTGAAAATGACTCAATTACAGCTGATTGCTGCGAGACACAGGCTGATTGCTGACAAATTCTAGACTCGTCCTGCAGCGACTGACCGGCGTGTTTACATAGAAATTGCTGAGCAGAGATGACATCACCCGCTACTTGCTAACAAGCTAGAGTTGCTACAAACTAATTATTGGAGGGTTTGTTGCAGTTACAGACTGACACAAAACAGAAAAATAGCTGAATTCGCTTAGTTATCTTTTTTAAAATAAATGAACAATTTGAGCTCTGTTCTTAGCAAAGACAGACTAAAGCATTACATAATAAAAGATCTAGATGGCATGCTAAAACAAACATGCTAGAAAGTGCACATCCGTTTTCTCAGTGACTGAGGGAAGAAAAAATTGAAAAGTTCTGAAAATAGAAAGACAACAGACAAGAACAACGTGTGATAAATGAACTAGCATCCTACAACTGCTAACACAGATGTGCTAACAAGTTCTTCAAACTGCCTGAGACAATGAAATGTTTTAGAAAACAAAAGAAAATCAGAAACAGCCAACATACGTATATCTAAAAATGTGAGAAATTAGATCGTAAATGTATTCAAAATCAGACTGCTGAAGCAGAACCTTCTGCTGAACTTCCTGTATGAAACGGTAATTTAAACATATTATAGAACATTATTGCTCTTTAATTGAATCAATTATAAAAAAATGCAAACATTTAGGAAAGTATTTTATAGTAAGGAGTGTGGATCAGTCACATTAAACTTAAAAGTTAGGAAATATTAAAAGTTAAGAAACGTTACGAACAATGATCAATACTTTGATTATACGATATTCAAACATGCGTGATGCAACCCGCCTTCAGCGTTTCATATTCTGATTGTGATTTTCATCAGAACACAAAGCACTTTAAAGGAGCCATCAAATGATCTCATACTTCAGAATCATCCTGGTGTCCCCCAGCTTTCCAATAGACCCAGACTCCTTTGAGGAATTAAACAAGACCCCGAACGAATATTAATAATGCAAGGCTGGTGTACGAGTGAGGAACACTGCTGAACTCTGAAGCCGTGCATTCATTTACATTCCTTTACAGTTCAGCCCTCGCGGAACACGACAGCACTCCAGCTTTCATAACAGTTATCTAGGTTCTGGTTCTGAAGCGTGGTTAAAAATCTGTTATTCTAGATTCCAAGATTAAATCTATATTCATATAGCTGCACTTTTGAATAATAAGTAAAACATTTCAAATAAACTTTAATTTTATTTACCACTAAATTATCTGTGATTAAAATTGTTAATACAATTTAAAATGGTGATTACAAATTTTAATCCAGTACTAATAACAAACGTTACTCTCCTGTTTTGCAAGGCGAAAATATCATAAGTAGAGACGCAAAAATTAATGTTCAAGTTTATTTATATAGCGCTTTTCTTAGTTCCAGACCAATGCAAAGTCCATTGTTCATCTGTGTTCCAAAATTAGGAAAAAGAGTCAGTTAAAAACAAAAGAGAAAAGAAAAATGTCCCTTCTCCGTCGGTGTTCAGACTATGGGCTATAACCAGAAGAGCAAGCACGATCGTGAAATTCAGGCAATTTTTTCAAATCTTTATCAAATATTGGCAATAACAGTAATAAACATGTTACATTACAGTTATTAAAAATAAGTACAAAATAAAATGTTTATTTACCTTTCCAGCCGATGGTTAGTGAGCTAGAGAGAAGATGATAGTAAGAGAATGACGAACACACACAAGTTACTGTACTGGTATGATCTGGGGTATGGCAATTGCTTGTTTTTTGTTCATTTGTACCATTTGTTACACTTGTTTAAAAATAATTAATTTAAAAGAATACTGATGAAAAACACTTGAGTTGTTGTAGGCTGAGTAAGATGTCTGCGGTCTGAATACACAAAGATCCCGCTTAGCCAATAAAATTGCCAGGAGTTTGCTGTAAAACAGCCAATGGGAGAGCGATTTGGCGCATCAATTTCCATGTGTGAAAGCGCAGAAAGGGGTTACCTTCTCCCCTTCTCATCCTGTCCACGGAAATAGCCTACGTGCTTGAGGAAAGTGTGCTTCAGAAACAAGACTTTTTTTGACGTGAAGATTAAACTTATTTAAACTGATGCAAACAGTTTTTTAACTGCTTTTAAATGCCTGGATTGTCGAATATCATCTCTCTGCATACTAGCGGTAGGAAAGACTGGTGTGATCTTGTTGCTACAACATTTGGCCTGTCGTATCATTACTATTTTATAATCATTACAATAAAAATGTATAATATTTAAAAAAATGAAATCAACCTTACTATAAAACATAAAACTGTCATTTGCATTCATTTTTTTCTCCGATAGACTTCAATGCAGATTCCTGCACACAACAAACGGCAATTAAATGGAAAATAGATTTAATAAGAGGGCAAAAGTAATGGCTGGAATTTGATTAGTGGTTCAAAGTTCAAAGTCAAATCTGTTACCTGGAGTAAAATAATTTGAGAAGCAGCGGTTTGGATCACATTAGCCACCACAATTATGACGCGGTTCAAGCTTTAAATCAAATCAGGCGAAGCAGATTCAGTGAGAGCAACATGCCGTCACGTTTAGGCATCGAGCGAAGACAAAAACAAGGCCATTATTCGACTGGCACGAGACCTACACGCCACCTGGAATGGCAGCGTCCTTACTGCTTCACGTGGTGTTTTATGAATGTGTAGCGGCCCATGCGCTAGCTAATCGTGAGATTGACGGCTTGGCCAGCGCAGATATTTGCACACGCTCACTCCTGCTGTGTAATTTGAGAAAGCAACTGGTGCAGAGACGTGCAAGCTCCATCCTAAAGTCGTCTCCAGCTCCTAATCAAGAGCCCACACAGAGTCCAGACCATCTGCTTCCAGGTAACAGCCATTCCCCACAAATCAGCACAGAAAATGGATCCAATCTAACATTCGGTCTTCCGTCTGGTAGCGCCGAGGGTAATGACAAAGGCTTTATCTCTTCAGTACTCCGTCAGATTACAGCCAGGCTTTCCAGGGAAATATGGAGTTCAATACTCTGGTTGCATTTGCGGATAATCACTGCGCCCTCACGCTCAACCGTACGTACACAATCCCGTATTTATCCAACTTAGACAGTAGTGCCCTGCGTTGAATTAATGTATATGCAAATATTTGCTCCAGATGGTGAACTGCGCTTCCCTTGTCAACCACATTCCAACTTTAATCTTGAATTTATTGCGAAATTACAAATTGTATTTTCTTTGGTCCTTCAAAATTAGCCACAAACCACCTGATGGATCAATCATTTCTGATTTGTTGGGTTCACTAAAAGTTTAATAGGAGATTTCACAAACCAACCCATGTTGTGTCCAGCATGATGAAATAATCCCCGTCTGGAAACCATAACAACTTAATCATTCATCCGTTAAATTTCCCTTCCGTAGTCTATTCATCGCTACTTTCCTAACTCAGAGTTCAAACGTCTTGTGAAAACACACCAGCAAACAGCTGTTTACGGCGATGACCTCATTATGTCGGAGAAACTCTTCCCATTCAGATTAATTAGGCGGAGTCTGGATTGGGCGCGAATCTCGCGCTCAGGCCCCGAGGGGACATGCGGATCTGACTGACACTGTTGCTTGCCTTTCCGGGTGTTTGAAACGAAGAACAAGGCAACTGCAAACTCTTTGTGCTCACTCAAAGATTGTGTATTAAAATACAATTTACCTCATTTAAATAATGGGAATTCAATAGAAAAGAGAAAAAAAACGCTTCTCTTTGCTCCAGCAGCTCATTATAGAATCATGAGGCGTTTTTGAGCTTTGAAAATAATAAAGGAGAATTGAAGACCTTTATCCGAACACTTTGTGTGAATGAAATTCTAATTCAAACCACTTGGACGATTCTCAATATTTATCCTTTTGCATTTGTAGCAGAAAGTTGGGAGTACACATGGATTTTCACAACTGAGTGTTCTTGAGCAAGACACTGACCCCCACATGCCCCCAGACATCAAGGCTTAAGGCTGACCACTGCTCCGGGTTTGTGTGTGTGTGTGTGTGTCTATTTAATATGTGTGTTTGTGTGTGTGTGTGTGTGTGTGAAGACCAAGGTGACCCGAGAGTGAAACGGACAGGTGTGGCCTGCAGAATTCTGGGTGATCATTGTTGTGTGCAACTATACGTGTATGTGTGTGTGTGTGTGTGTGTGTGTGAAGGTCAAGGTGACCCAAAAGTGAAGCGGACGGGCGTGACCTGCAGGATTATGGGTGATTATTGTTGGTGTGCAACTAGAAGTGTGTGTGTGTGTGTGTGTGTGTGTGTGTGTGTGTCCAACTTCACTGGATTGTTAAATGCAGAGACCAATTTCAATACGGCCCCTGGTGGCCATTTTGACACTTTACGGAATGACCAGCACATATCTAATCTGGGCGATAGAATCATCCCTCCACCAATGTTTTTTATTTATTTTTTGTTTGTTTCAGGGTGTGTCGCTGGAATAAAACAAAAGACACACCCTTTGCTGATGGCGAGCCAATCAAAGAGAAGTGTGAACAAACTGCTCTAATTCCTTTAAATGTATGTTTTGGAAACTGGAGACAAGGAAGAAACCCACACAAACCCCAGAAGAGCATCAGTGGTGGAGTAAGGCTTTGTGTTAAACAGTGGAATGTATCAAGAATTTTATTTTCAATCCAGTGTTGAAAAAGCGACTGTCCAATCTCTAGATTATATGGCAACGGTGATTGACCCTGATGGCTTGATCCCATCTTCAAAATTCAGCAGAGAAAAGTGATTTGAATCTTCTAATATTCTCCATGATCCTCTCAACATAAATGTGTTTCTCCATTCCGTGATTTACTCTGCGCTGCTTACACCATGCTCTGGATTTGAGCAGGTGGAGAGTAAAGACACTTCCTCCGTCTGCATTTACCCAGCAAGACGTGTTTGCAGATTGAGAGGTTAGGAAGAAAATTACACTTCAAGCTGGAATTGCACAGTCCCTGCCAGTGGAGGAGACGTGGGATTTGTACAGTTCCATCGTTGCATACAAATGCTGTAAAGACGGTCCGATTAACACAGTGGTAGACAATCCACATGAAATCTTCACAAAAAGAGAAACAAGAAACACCAAACACACAGAATCTTTATCTGTGAAACACATTCTTCACTGAGCAGCGCTGGTCACCGGAGATTGGCATTGGGGACAATGGCACTGTACTGCGATTCGTGACTTTCAATGATCGTTTTGCCCCAAAATCAAGCCGTTTGAGCGATTACATACCGGACTGCTCCCTCGATCCCACGCAGTGAAGAGAAAGTAAAGCAGACTGCGCGAAAACAAATGCAATGAATAAAATGTGCAGAAATAATAA
>SOMO01000018.1:1669126-1690534 GCA_028128575.1 Paedocypris carbunculus | reverse complement strand
CACACACACACACACACACACACACACACACACACACACACACACTTTTTAAGAAAGCATTAGAGGAACTATGGTTTTACTGACTGTCTGAGTTTGTGGAGTGTGTCTGCAGGGCTCCAGCTACAATGGAGTCGGGCCAGAAGCGCTGAGTGGGTCTGTGCTGAGATTTCATCTTCTTGGCTTTGGGTGCAGGGTCTGGATTACTGGCGTCCAGCATGGGCTGCAGAATACGCCTACGTGCGTTAATGAACCTAAAGGAATCAAATCAGACATAAATGTAGACACTCATTTGCCAATAAACTCCTGTACGCACTGGGTAAATGTTTTAATTATCAAATCTTGGAATCATAAATTCCTTGTAGCCTTAAGGTGGCGCCAAAACGCTGATTTAGGAACTGAGTAGCAGTGGTACTGTAAACGACGACACTTACCAGTTGTTGACCTGTAACAAGGTAAGATTTGTTTGTGCTGCGATCTGTCTCTTTTCGTCTTCTGTGGGATACGGATGCTGGAAAAGAAATGTGTGTGTGAGGGTATGTATATAAACTGGAAATGATCAGTAGATTTTCTGTATAAACTACACTGGCTTCAAGGGATGTTGGATTAGTTTGAAAGGAAACGTGGGCTTCTTAGTCTCACCATGAGATGCTGGAAGAGCCAGGAACGCATTATATTTGTGGCGTGTTTGGGAAGGACGCCTCTCTTGTTTTTTGATTTCTTGTCATCGGCATCCAAGAGCGAGGACAGGTCCAGGTTCACCTTGAAAGAACAAGATGAGAAAAAGTGAGGGGGGTGGGGGCTGGATAGTTGCCACGGAAACAAAGAGTCGCCAGTCACCACTTACTAGTTGGGGCCCAGTTTGCCTTGGGTCACCATGGCAACACAATGGCAGTAAACGATATCTTAAATTAAAAGCCACGAAATGTTACACCAACAGAAGCCTTTTGCCAACTCAAAGAGTCAAATGCCACATTTTCATCTTTTCTTGTGGCGATTCAAATAGCTCAAACTAGTAATCCCGCAAAAAAAAATGTGAGCTAAATTAACTATTTATTGTCCATACACTCGGAGACGGTTGTATTTACATTTCTGAGCCGTTAAAGAGGCGCAATCTGCAAGTGCCTTGTGTGAATAAATAAATTAATAAAGGAGGAAAAATTTACATGTCGACTTTGAAAAATAAGGATAATTAATTTCATGGCAGTGGAGCCAGCGACGCACATGAAAAGCAGCGGCTCCCCGCAGATCCTGAAATTTGAAAATAAATAAATAATAATCAAGTTCTAAAAACAAGCTGCTCATTACGTCTGCAGCTGGGTGTCATGCGGCTCTTCCCGCTTCCTCTGCTCCAAACCCGCACCATCGTGATCGCCCAGAGTGTGTGGGATTCAGGAAGCAGGGGGAATTAATTGGAGGCTTCATGCGGAGGTATTATTACGGAGAGCTTGTCGGAAGTGAAGCCTCGGGCCAAACTCTGTTCTAGGCCGAGTGTAACTGATATTCTCGGCCTGAGAGGGATTCTACAACTGTCTGTCAAACTCTCTGATTCGGACCTGGAACACCACTATTCAGTGCATCCAAGCTGGAAGATCACACAAATGTGGTTGTAAAAATCACGCAAACTTGGTTATAAAAAGCTGGTCTCCCACCTTTCTTATTTTGTATATGGCACTTTACGTCTGCACTGTATTGAGCTTGCACCTAAGCTTTTCACTCACCACAGCCTTAACGCTGTGGTGATGTGACAATAAAAGTGATTTGATTTGATATACAAACAATACAATAACCATTCGCCACGACCTTTACTCTATTCTACATCAAAACCACACACACACACACACACACACACACACACACACACACACACACACACACAGTGGACTGCGTAATTTCTGTTTAACGGATTATCCTTGCTTTAGGTGTTACTAAAATTAATTTGGAGGAGGTTTCTATAATTGGAAAATTTGATTTTGCATTAGACTGTGAAATAAAATTATTACTTATTAAACTTGAGTTTCCCTCTCTCTACCTGTATAGATATCTGTATACATAATACATATTTTATTTATTTCCAGTAAAAACCCACACAAATATATATTGACATTTATATACTTTCACAAAGGATGTATAATTATGACCAGTGCTAAGCGAGACTGGAATATAAAACCCTGTGGTTTGACTACCAGAACTCATGTAATAGTACACAGCCAGGGATGGGCAAACATATACAGCCAAAACCTGCAAAAACATTTTACTATGGCACTTTGATTAAGTTACTACTGTGATGCTGCTTTTTTGCTCGTTTTATTTTTAGCATATTACATTATTGGCACTTTGATGGTAAATGTACTTTTATTATTACTATAATTGCTACATTAATTATGAACAAAGCAAACCAGACAATGCAGGGGAACTATGAGAAAGCTGCCAAAAACACTTAAATAGTGCTAGCTTCTCTAGATTAGGCCGAATAGTTTCCCATCTGGTGATGGAAACACCAGATCATTGGTTCGTTCTCTGGAAAAACTGTACAATTNTGTGGCAAAAAACGTCCATTTCTTTTGTGAGGTTTTGAGGTTTTAATTTGAGGTTATAGGTTTTAATTAAACACCTCAATGTTTCCAAATCACACAACAAAACAAATATTTAAAAAAAAAGTCACAGTCAAACTCTTTTTTTTAAAAGTGCAACCGCTAATTCACGTGATTTACCTCATAAATAGCGCAGCTTCCTGCAGATGGCGGTAAAAGGTGAGTAGAAAAAGTGGAAATCACAATGTATTTGTTACAATCCTTGCTGAAACAGTTGCAGAGAGGCAGAGCCAGGGACTGTGGAGACATAGAAACATACATTTAATGACAAACTAGACTCATAACTTACAGACAAACTCGGGATCACGACAAAGGTGCATCGTTATGCACAGACATGGAACGTGGAAACAGGTGAGACTGAAATAATAATACAAATGAGGTACAGGTGAAACTGATGAACCACGTGACTACAGACACAAACATGACCGAAAACACAGGGAGCACGAGAACATGGGAGATGTAGTCTGTGGTGACATAACAGTATCAAGTAATGGTGTCTATTCAAATGTAGCGGAGTAAAGAGTACAGATACTCTCTCAAAAATGTAGTATGGAGTAAACGTTCCTTTTGTGTTTGATACTCAGTACAAGTTCAAAGTAGCCAAAAAATTCTCAAGTTGAGTAATAAAATGCATAACACTGAGTCTGTTGGCTCTTGCTAGTGCAATCAGCTAATCATGGTTTTAGCAACACCAATATTGTGAGTTTGGAATCCCAGAGAAAGCACAAAGTTGTTTAAATGTGTGACTATTAAAGCACCAATGAAAGTCGCTTCATATAAAAGCATCTGATAAATGTAATTCCATTTAGCAAAACACCAGAAGCTAACAGAAGGTTAGCTGCCATTACGTTTAAAGAGCACTGCAAATCAAACATTAATGCAGACATATTTGCCTAAATTCGATTGGTTCTATAGATTCTAAGACATTTTCATGTAGTGGCATAGCTGATGCTTTAGGTTTTTGTATATATGTTGCACATAAACGTCATATTTAAAGAAATTAAAAGTAATTTAAACACCCTTTGGCATAAAAGCACACATCTGATCACTGAACTTTAGTGTAATAGTACGTAATGTTTGGGCATCTCCTACAGGGTGTTATAGAATAATGTTGTGCACAGTGCATTGATATTCCGTCCGAGAGTTATAATTACTCAGAAGCTTTTCACTGTGAGCATTATTCTCAAGCGTGGCCGTTTGGAAGTGAAAAGGCAGCTGGTGATAGATGTTGTTGGTTCGCCACACAAGCAGGAGAGCGTGTGTTGTCCAAGAGAACAGCTGTGGAGAACCTGTCACTGTCCAGTGTTCTGTGTTTATTTCAGAACAATGCCTTCATCGGAGAAACAAATGACCAGATACCAAACAAAGACAAATGGACAGATTAAAAAAACTGAACAAATGTTGAGATTGGAGCAAAGTACAATCCGACTGCAAACAAACTGCACAATATTTCAGAAAAACACGAATTTAAGATGCTTGTAGACCTAATGAATGTGTTGTTTGCATTGTACGAATTAAAATGTTCAAATTTCAAATATTGGATTGATTTTCAATATAAAAATTCATGAGCACACAAACAAACTCAAATACACACTATAACAATATCTATAAGTTTTTAATTATATTTGCATAATTAGCCACATTTTGATACATTTTTGATTATTCTTTTGTTTTCAATATTGAAAAAAAAACTTGAATGGTTTAATTCAATCAATTTAACACATTTGCAAGCTCCAAATGTGCTATTCATATTCATATATTAAAAACTGAGTTTATAGTTTTATCACCGAGGCAGAAAATAAAGCAGGCCATTATAAATAGAACACAAGGTGACGCCGCCAACTGCTTATACAGACGTTCTGCATGAATTTGAATAAATCAACGACAAAAAAAAACGTCTTTCTTTTAACCAGGCGCATCTCAACATGCAGAGTCAGCAGTTCTGACAGAAAAGCCAAATTTATTACATAAGCTGTGAACTGACTCTGACAGACTCCCAACTGTCAGCAATCTGTTAATGCACATGAAATTTGGCTCTCCTCTGCCCGATGTATTAAGAAACATAGTTCTTTTGTATTCGCACAAATTGTCCCTTATGTATTTCATTTACATAAGACCAAGTATTTACATAACCCCTTTTCAATAGCAATTTCATTCAATTCGAAATATATAACATTTTTAAAAGGTTGATTAATATTTTTTAAAGCAAACTTTAAAATCCTCCAATAGACCGTCACTTAAATATGCATATAGTCACATCCTGTGTTCTTTGGAGCTGGTGTACTAATACAGACGCGGGTTGAATTGTATTAATAATAATAATGTGTATAAGAGTGCCTAACACTACTGTATGACACAAAATCTGTTTAAAAGCCATTGAGGTGGAATGTAGTTGTAAAACCACATAAGTTGCCTCATAGCGATACTCCAGTCACGTGCTCTATTGGATCCTTTAAATAGACAGGTAGCAACAGCGCCTCCTGTCCTGGGAAAGGACAACAAGTAGAAATGCAGCCGTCTCTTTGCTCACACAACAAGACACACTGATGGTTACTTTACATAATTTCCTTATCTATTGTCTTCTTGTAAGACAAATCGCTTCAATTGCCCCTTTCATACAATGAAACAGGATCATGTAAACGGGTTTATGATTTATTTTAAAGTTTAAAAAAGATAAATAATCGCGTGGAACACATGCAAGGTTCTCATTGGCCAATTCTCATATTCCGGCTCCAGTCTCATCCACGGATCCGTGCACACGGGCTTGTCGTGTGTTTTTGAATTTAGTCATGAGTTTCTGTGTTTCTACCAAGTGTTCATTATCATCTCATCACTTCTCACCAGTGCAGTGTCCCATTGTGGTTTATTGAAACTTTATTTCTTTTATTTATCGACGGGAGAGGTGGATCGTTTCTTTCTAAAATACTGTATGTATATGTAATTTAATTCTTTTTAGTGTTATTTAGTCTTTTAAAAGTGTTTTTGCGTTATTGTTGTGTTTTTGGCAGCGTAATGTTTGTCAATTGCCTAAAATATTTGATGGATCCGCTCTGTCTGTATGACTTTTTCTTCTTTGACTTAGAAGCATCATTCAGTGCTGTTGCTGCGTGTGATATTCCGATATTTTGAGATGAGCCATCATTTTTTGACATGTTAAAAACTACACCACCACCCTCTAGTTCAGGGGTGGGCAATTCTTTTTTCAATGGGACTACATGAGAACCAGAAAATATTGCGGAGGGCCGGACCAAAACACTGAACTCAATTCTGCATAAAAATGTGTTTCTTTATGGTCTGAGTTCCAAAACTATAGAACAAGCCGACTTTGTACATCATCTTTACCTGCTTTTAAATCACTACTCAAAATCCATCTGTTTTCATTTGGACTTGACACAACTTGAGTTGTGACAATCAGATCAGACTTTTTATTTTATCTGTCTCTTTTTTTTTTGTTTGTCATGTGATTTTTCATTTACTATCTGCTGTTTTTATGTATATTATCATCTCTTTTACCTTATATATTCATCACTTTGTTTCAATTAGGTTTGTGTTAAAGGGCTTAAACATAAAGTTACAGTTTCAGTTAAAAAAGCAGCACTGTTTTTATAAGTTGGTGAGACAGAGCGAGGTGCCACATTGGGTTCTAAAAATACACATTTGTTATACATTGTTACCTCGAATTCACAAACGTAATTCATGAATATACACAAACACGTGCACGAACCAGAGACGCGGACATTTGACNAAACAAAATGCTTAGAATAATGCTTTATTGTTTATTATTAATAATATGCCTATTAATTTACGTTCAATATTTTAAAAATATGATTCCATGCTCTCTGCCAACAAAGGCGAATTACTCCATTTGTGTTTTAAAGTACGATACTCCTCGTCTTTCTTTTAGCCACTTGTTAGCGGACTACTGAACATTAAAAGCAGGGAAGGTAAGTTAACTTCTTGACATCACGACTATGTTAAGCATTATCCAATAAAAACATGGTTGTGTCCCAAGGACAGCTGTGATTGGCTCCAGCCACCCGCAACCCGGAAATTAATGGATCGAAACACAGGAGAAAGTTTTTATTGTTATTATATATTTTTAAAGCTTTGTCTGCAAGCCCAATGCAGCCATCAGAAGAACCATATATGGCTCGCAAGTCATAGGTTCCTGACCCCTGCCCTAGTAGAGCGCCACCTCAAGAAAAGAATTGAAAATTTGACAGCCATGGCGTTCTATTAGAAGTTTTACGTCATATGCTGTACATATATTAGATTTATCTTTCTGTCTCCCGCTCTCTCTCAGAGAAATATTAGTAATTCTTTCTCACTGTTTCTCTCTCTCACCATATCTCTCTCCTTCTCTCTTTCTCGACACAGTCTATGTCTCTGTATTTGTCACCCTCTCACTCTGTCACTCTCACTGTTGTTGCTCTCACCATATCTCTCTCTTCATACTGCTTCCTCTCTCTATAAATACAGTATACTGTTACACACACTCTCTTTCACACACACACATAGAGATAAACACCCGTCTCCCAGCGGTGCTTTATGGCCTTACCTGATTGTTCTGGATCTGGATGGTTCCCTGCGGAAGCCCCTGTGTTAACACCTGTCCCTGTGAGGTAACCATCGCCACGGGCTGATACAACGTCCCACCTGTGGGAATCGGTTACAGACACACCACTGCTTTACCTGCCGCACTACATCATCTTCCAGCATAAAAAACAAAGCATCCCCCCTTCCATGTGCCAAAATACAACAAAAGGCTTTCTGCAACGACTCACGCGGAGAACAAGGAGTCCTTGTTTTTCAGCTAATTAGCTCAATTTCGCAGTACTAATTAGATGTTCTATATTCACCACGTGAAGCTACACGTGTGTGGGACGGCTGACTTTGCGAGGAAATGTGGTTGGCACATGTGCATCAAATTCCATCTTACGCGGGTTCTGTTTGCAAAGGAAAGCCGCTCGTCTGAGCGATGCCCACCTGAGACCACCTGAGAGTTGATGGTGGTCATGGAGACGTTGTTCTGCTGCAGTGGGCCACTGGCAGGAAGTACGAGTCCCGAGGGGTTGACTGTGCTGGGTACAGAGGTGAGGGAGGGGGAGGAGTTCTGGAGCAGGTCCTGGAAGGGAAAAGCTTAATTAGATGGATGGAAGGATGGATGGATGGGAAAAAATGTAAATAAAAAAAGTATAATAATGTGATTTTTATCAAAAAAAATTGTACAAAATAAGATAAGAAAGAAAATTCAGAATACATGTATTTTGGTATAAATAGAAAATGTATTTAAGTATTTAATAATACACATATTTCCTAAAAAATCTAATTTTAAGGAAAATACTGTTTTATACACAGTTTTATTTCATTTTATATAAAATAATAGAAATAAATAATGTTTTATCTTACACTGTATATGTTTACATGTTTATGAATGCATTTTCTTTATTTAATTAAAAGAAGCCCTGCCTTTTAATTTAATATCAAATCGATTGACGGCCATAAATATGAAATGATAAAGTCTTGTCACGCAGGGGTCAGCAAAGTTCAGTGGGAGCAACGGGGGCAGGTCAGACGTGACCTTTCTCTGTGCGGTCCAGTGTAAATGTTACGTCGAGAGTGTGTGTTTCTGGACGCACCTGCTGGAGGCCAAGGCTGGTGTGTGACGGAGAGTACGGCCCACCCAGGTCGCTCCGTAGCAGATTGTCACTGTGCATCTTGGTCTTGAGGCAGGTGATGTAACGGTTGCAAAAGTCTTTACAAAGCTCATTCACCTTCTCCAGCTCCAGCAGGTGGATCCGCAGCACTTGTATTGCCTTGACCATCTAAAGCAGAACTGCAGGTTGGTTCATTCATTTTCTAAAACACATCATCCATTTCTGGGTCAAGAGGAGCTGGAGAATAAATGGCAACATATTCTTAGGACCCATTGAAACACAAATTCTCCAAGTAGAGCAATGTTGCTGGAATAGCATAATTACAAATAATAGGCAAGTTGTCTTTAAGAATCCGCCCAAACTCATTCCACCAATGCTGTGGGTTTTTTTTTTTTTTTCCAGAAAATAGAGACCAAAAAGCATACAGTACACAAACATCACTGTTAGATATTATATTAAGATATAGATAAGATATTAGAAATGACAAAGATATTATATGCCTGATAAATGTAAAAAGAACAATGCATAGGTCTTTACTTAAGAAACAGGTGTTCAACAACAACGTTCGGAATAGCTACAGGACATGATTGGTTTTGACTAACGGAAGCTCCCTTGTATGAATTGTGTCCCAACTGAAACTATTATTGCTTCTCTTCCGAAGTATAAATAAAGGATGAACTAGAAGAGAAGGACGAGCTTGGTTGGTCGAACTGCGGAGTTCACCTCAATCTGCGACTTCTCAGAGCTCCAAATTCTTAACTTTGAAACTGAAAACTAACGTGTGTGTCTTTATTTTTTAAACAGTACAGCGCAATTGGCAACGAACCGCGGGTCTTAGAACCAACACATACACAGGGAAACCATCATGACCAGGCTTCAAACTTGGTTCCAAGCAACAGAACCAGCACAAAATCTCATTGGTTGAAACACCAACCAAACAAAACCCTGTAACCATGTAACCAAACAAGCAACCATCATGACCAGGCTTCAAACTTGGTTCCTTCTTGCTGTGTATCACCACCTCAACACGGTACCGTTCTCTTTTGCAACACTAGTGATCAATAAAGCCTCCATCAAAATTACGTAACTTAACGCTATAGACACTTTCACTTTCATCACAATTTTGCTGATACTTTCATTTTCAACCATTTGTTGTACAAAGTCAGAACAAGGACAAAGAAATGGGCAAAAAATGCTTTGCCCAGGAATAGATAAATCTGCTGGTTGCTGCGGCTCAGTGAATCGGGGAGGACGAGGCATGGTGGAGCTGCGGCCAGTGTGTCGTAAAGCACACAGATGCAGAGTTAATTGGGTGAGGAGCCTGGTGATGATGAACACTGACCTTTCTCATCCTCCTCCCCTTCATTTCTAATTACACTTAACTGTCGCGCAGGGTACGGACAAGGAGTATGAGGAGAATCTCAACATCCTGGAAGCTAATATATGCTACAATTTTCAGAAATCCCTCCTTTAAAAGCCATATTCTGTGCAGATAATCTGAAATTAACACACGCATGCACATCTCCCTCCAGCAGATGGCAGTGTGCAAGCAAGAGTCTGACGTGTAGAGCGGGACGGGTTTGCTCAGTGGTTACCAGGTTGTCCAGCTCGGGGTCCTCGCTGAAGAAAGGCTTGTGATCCTGTTCTTGCTGGTGAACAAAGTTCTCGATGTCGACATCGAAGCTGGCAGACGTGATGCACTCAGAGCCCTGCGTAGCTTGCTCACACTTCTCAAACAGCAGAGCCAGGAGAGGGAAGAGAGGATGTCTGCAGGACACAGGAGGAGACATACGCTTACACCAGGCTGATGATTATGTGTAAAACATCAACTCAAAGTTAATGTTTGGAAAATTTCAATGTTCAATGTTGGAAAAATGTCATGTGTACATTTTTTGTTTGTGTTTGAACGTAACAAAATCATGTCAATGGAACAGCTTTTACAAACTACCACAGTATGTCATGTTCTCTCAACACAATTAAAATTAGTTTAGTATTAGATTATTACAAGAGTATTACAAGATTTCCAGCGGGTGACAGTTATCGATACTGGGCCTGTCAGAATTCTGAGACAAATCAGGTAATCTCTTCACGTGTAGGAAAGCATAATCTTTGAACACTTTTTCATAAAAACAGCTCTCGTGCGGAAATGTTTAAACTTCTGTCCTCTGCATTTTATGTTGTCTGATAATTTGTGACGTGTTTTCGTTTACAAGTGAGTTTTTTTATATGTGTGAACATTTTTTATTTTTGCTTCCACCTATACACATTTTGGTAACTTAAGGAGTACACATAAGTTGCTCATTCCACAAGCGTGCGAATCATTTCTATAAGTATTTTAAACAGCCAATCAGCAAACAAACCACCTATTTAAAGTTTTGATAAGTGGCAGAAATATAGCAAACCTCATTCCGAAACACACATTGACGGTGAGATGCTTATTTGCCTCAGTTAAACATATAATGTGTCCTTTTAAGACAAATCGCTTTGATCACTCCTTGTTACAACGTAACATGTGTATGCTTTATTTTAAAGTTTAAAAAGAGTCAAAGAACTTCAAGTGCCAAATGCAAATTTCTCATTGGCTCTTCCTATGAATGTTGGCTCTCATTGGACACGCCCATGAGACTTCTTAAAAGACATTTTTAGTCGTTTAAAAAGTCTTTTGTGGCATTTTTTGTATTGTTGTTTTGTGTTTTTCTGCCAGCAAAATGTTTGTTAATTGTTTGAAATATTTGATGACAAAGCAAAACTTATAATTTATGATCTCTGAGTCTGAATTAATGCGGTCTTGAGTCTTCAAGCTAATCAGACTTTTTACACAGCTGGTGCTGTTACTGTGTGTGTGTGTGTGTGTGTACGTACTTGTGTGCATGTGTGAGTTTGTGTATTTGTGCATATGTTAGCGTGTTTGAATGAAAGTATGCGTGGGTGTGTATCCATGTGCATGTATGTGGGAAAGAGAGTTTTCCGGAAGTGTTTTCCCCTCCATGCAGAGACAGTTTAAGAGACTGTGAGACTGGGTGAGGGGCTCCAGATCCGGCTGTAACCCACCACTCTCATTTGCAGCCTTTAATAGTCGGCTATATTAGACTCTAATCTGCCTGATCCCAATTTAATGCCGCTCCCTCCAGCCGACGTGACGGGAATACTAAAGAGTCTGGCAGTGCGGAGCAGCGAGGCGGTCCGAGCTAAACCCCGGAGGACTGGACCGAGTTATCTCTCCCCTCTCTCTCTCTCTCTCTCTCTCTCTCTGCGCACAGACTCGGATCATCACCTGGACATGGCCCTGAAGCATCTGAGTCAAAGGAAGCTATCCGTCTAGCTCTCCAGGGGTATTCCCAATATAAAGTATAAAATCTAATTAATAACTATCTATAACAAATATATAAATAATATAAATAGCTATATATGTGTGTGTGTTAATTAAAGCAGTATAAAGAGCTTGTGGATTTTGAACAGTTAAATAAGAACACGCTACACAAAATACAATATATATGGTATATACACACAGTACATATATAGTACATATATACTACATACGTGTACATTTTAAATTCTTTAAAATGTAGAATTAGTGAATATAAATATAATACTAAATGTGTGTATATGTACTGTATACACACACTGTATATATGAGTATTAACGCACCGTTATACTGTACAGTATGTGTGTCTATGTGTTCAGTAGCCAATGTATATAGATTCCAAAACACTAATAATGTTTTAAACACTAATATTGTGAGACATTATCTGCTCTGTCTCAGCTTCTTTTCACCTTAAGCGACAGACACAGCCTTGACTCGGGGGTTATCTGCATTGCGGAGGTCTCGCCACTATTACTTAACTCATAAAAGTGTCATTTCTGGAGACGCAGTCTGCAGAAGCGATGGAGAAAGCCAAACGCCCGGCTCTATTTCTGTTCCACTAAGACCAGGTTTCATCTGCTCAGCAAATGAAGCTGATCAAATGAGCAGAGCTTCATCGACTTTTCAAGCACAAACTTGCAAGAATACTGTAGTATAGAAAATATAAATATGTTTATATATAAATCTACAGTATAAATCTTCTGAAGTGGCTCCTGGTGCTTTGGGATTTGATCCTGTCTAAATCTTTCGGTGGGGTAACACACACTTTAGCAATAAAACACAGATTCCAGCCTGTGAAGCTCAGAATGTTGCCCACCCCTGAGACACGGGAAGGGATAAAACGGAATAGAACTCCACATCACCAGCCTCAGATTGAGAAACAAATTCTTACTCGGATATAAATCTGCCCCCAGAGATTTACTGAGATATTTTCAGCTCTGTATCTGAGAACTATTTATCATAATCTACCAGTATTCAACTTGAAATGCATTTTAGATATTAGCTCCCCCCAACCCACCCACACTCAAATACACGTACACGCAAAAACATGGGTATACAATCAAATGCAAAAAACACAAAGGCACACACTTATTCTCAGAGAGAGAGAGAGAGAGAAAGAGAGAGAGAGAGAGAGAGAGAGAGAGAGAGAGAGAGAGAGAGAGAGAGAAGTATTAGCATATTTAATAACATTGCATAAAAATTTGTTAAAATCTATATCATGCATTGATTGAAAAAAGACTCTGGATTGAAATAACGGCACATTGAAAGAACACATATGCAGGTGCAGCGCTACTTATTTATTGTTGTGTTTATGTTCATTATGATGTGTGCAGTGTTTTGTGGTTATGTTTTGTATTAATAGTGTGTGTGTAGTGTTATTTATGTTTATATTAATTTATGCATGTTTACTTATTTACTTATTCCTTTTTCCATATGGATGTGTTTTTAAATATATTGTGATATGCTGTACTTATTCATCTATATATTTTGTTGTAACATGCAAATAAAATAAAGGTGTTTTCATTCATTCATACACACAAGTACACTGCACTTTAGTAAGTCATCTGCTGTGTGTGATCTAGCATCATCAGCTGTTACTGAGATGAGCAGTGACGGATCAGGACGGATACGGGGTAAGTGAGCCGGAGAGGCTGCTGGGCACCGTGCGACGATGAGAGCTCTCCAACAGCGAATATAAACACAATTTATGGTGCATACAGTTTATGTGGAGAACCAGCTCATCATTTCCTTCCTGCCTGTCAAATTAAAAGCCCCTGATGGGACTGAGACACAACGCTGCTGCTGATCTCCAGCCTCTAACTCTACAACTGTCTCTCTGACTACACTCTACCAAGACATGTCCTGTCAGAAATAAATCAGATGCATCGCACACACACACACACACACAAACACACACACACACACACACAACCAGCATTATTTTTCTGGTCAGTGGGATAAACTAGGAAAATAGTATAATCTAGTTGACAAACTAGCTCGAAGTATTTTTGATTTCAAGATCATCTGTTCAATATTCGGTCATGTTGACCAAATGTTAACATTAACGTGGTTCCACCCCTAAATCACCCTAAATCATGAGACACATCATTTATGAACCAAAGATCTTATGGTGATGATTCATGGCTGCCTCGCCTATGAATAAAGCATCTTGTGTTGATGATTCACGGCTGCTATAACCTTGAATAAGTCATCTCTTGATGATTCATGGCTGCCCCCCCCCCCTAAATCTTGCATCTCGTCATAAATAATGAGTCTCAAGAATGATGATTCATGATAGCCACACCCTCGAATAAATCGTCTTTTGATGATTCATGTCAACCACGCCTAAGAATAATCTCATTGTAATTTTTAGCAGCCACACCCTTGAATGATGCATCTTGTGATGATAATTCATTGCTGCCACGCCCTGGAATGATGCGTCTTTTGATGATTCATGGCATATGAATGATGAATCTAGAGATGGGATTTGGAATATCATCCACCTGGATAGGGACTCAGTCTTCTCCTGGATTTCTAATCTGGCTCATCATCATAAACACGCAGAAGGCCCTCAGGAAATTTGCTTGCTGGATGTCAGTGGTCCTTATTTTTGGATATGCCACGAGTGGCCTAGAGGAAACGACCCCCTGCTCGCTCTCCAATCAGGGGAGATGGTCTCTGATGCTGCAGAACCTTATGATGATAATTACTGGATCATACGTTTTCTCCTCAGTTCATAATTAAGAAACAGTGTCAGACTGTAGCAGCAATTAGCATCGAAATTAGGCTCAGATTGTACAAACCGAACATAAACAATAAATAAGGATGTAACACCAACTCAAATTACTAACCAGTATTCCTTTTTTACTGTGCTGTCTTTCTGTGAATACATTTTTCTAATTAACTGTAGCTGTGGCTGCGCATGTGTGGCGCCAAGTCATGCGTTTAACAGTTTATTGGTTCTGTTGTAATTATTTGGAACATTGTACATGTCTTGATAAAGACACACAGATCACAGGAGGGCTGTGATTTCCGATTCCGATTGTGATTGTCTCAAATCAAGTTTCAAAATTATTTAAGTACTAAAAGAAACTGCTTGATATTGAGCCATGTGGTTCAATACTAATGGTTGGAGGTTAAATTCCCAGGAAATGCATGAAGAAGTTGTTCCAAGACTAAAGATATATCTATTTTGTTTTCAACTATTCTCCTAATTCTTCTTAAGTAAGAATGAAAACAAAGTCTAGTCTAATCAGTAGGGCAACACACAGAGTGTAGGTTCGAGTCCCAAAATTTCCCTCAGTATTAGACTGAAACAGATATTTATAACATCTCTGGGTGACTAGTTTTTGAACAGGTGTGTAAATGTCTGAGGAGAATAGAAAGTATGTGCAGCATGAGTGTGTGTGTGTGCGTGTGTGTGTGTGTGTGTGTGTGTGGTGTGTAAGTAGGCTGAGTCTTTGGCTTATTTCGGAGCGCCTGCAGGCCGCCTCTGGCTGGCTGCTCACATCAAAGCCGGCGTTCCCTCTCAGTGAAGCCGAGACTCTGAGCCCCAGGCCTGCCCAGGCCTTCACAGACCAGCCTCAGGGGTTAGAGAACCACGGGTCTCTTCCACACCGCCGTGAGACTCTGCTAATCACAGCCGGCATTACAGCCAGTGGAACGAGCGGCACAAACCCTCGCGGCTGCTTCAGACAGGGATGAGCGAGGCTTCAATATGCAAGCAGTTGTAATCAACCATGGAGGGGAGGTCTGGGAATGATGCTTTAAGTATTTAAAGTGTCAGGGTTCCATGTATTATTTACTTTATGAATAAAGAAGGAATAGAGAAGTGTTGCGATCCAAATCATGGGTCTGGTCTGTACGCTTGCATTTAGATCAATATGTTATGAGGCTTTAAAAATGCTTCAAAATTGCATTATTTATACCTGATGGAAAAATTGGAGAAATGTATTTATTACATGCTGCATGAAAATATGAGGAAAAAACAACAACAAACAGTTGCAAAATATGAGATATTGGATGGATGCACATGAA
This sequence comes from Paedocypris carbunculus, assembly GCA_028128575.1. Taxonomy (NCBI): domain Eukaryota; kingdom Metazoa; phylum Chordata; class Actinopteri; order Cypriniformes; genus Paedocypris; species Paedocypris carbunculus. The sequence goes on along the minus strand of SOMO01000018.1, from coordinate 1,674,884 downwards.
ATGTAACAAAGCTGTGAAACATGATATACTAAAAATAATATAGTTTCTCATTTAGCTCCAGAGATAAGATCATTAACAGTTAAATAATTAACAGTTAGATATTTTTTAAATGATTATATGTAAAGCCATCATGACATTCAAAACAACATCATTCATAAAACACTTTATTTGTGATTCATGACACACGTTGTTTATGAAGACATCAGTTGTAAGACACGTCACTCTTGAGGGCACGTGGTTCATGACACTCATCTTTTTCCCTATTTTATATGCAGCTTTTTTCATCATTCATACTTTAGTGCCAGTATCAAAATAAAAAAAAAATATTTCTTAACTGAATTGAGGATTATTCTCTCTTCTCAGTTTCACTAAGTACTGGATGAGTTTGAGGTACATGAAAGAACAAGCCATATTCTGCTAATCTGCTCTAGGACTTTTATTATGGCCATTATTTACCTTTTTGAAACTTTTTTGTATCATTGAATTGTTTTGTCTTGACAGCATTTTTCACTCCGAACCAGAGTTTTAAACGAATTCTGTGTAAACATGCATAAAGAACCTCATAACTAACCTGTAAACAGCTCTTTTGTCAGACTCCAGCTGGGTCTGAGGGTCAAGGGTCACGCTGACCGGGGCGGCCCCTCCTGCTGAAGACGCAGAGATGTGGACATGCTGGGCCTTGGGGTTTTGTTGCGTAGTGCCTGTCATCTAAAGAAATCAACCACAAGGAGAAGTTCTGAAAAGGACCATAAATATATGGCAAAGACCATCTATGCCTGTATTTTAGCGCAAAAGCAAATAGTAGCACAAAAGCAATTATTTCAATAATAAATGAAGTAATCAACTTTGACTATTATTTAAGATTACTTTTATAATTATACAAAATCTAAATGGCTGTAACATACTGCAGCAATGTGAGCCATTCCAGCAGACTGGAACTTCTACTCCCATAAGCCTCCAGTCAGATAGTCACGGTTTATCCGTGTAATGTAAAATCACACAGGACTCTTTGAAGTTGAACTATAGTTTTAATAAGCACTTCTTAGATCTTGCATCTGCTGCCTGGACCTTTCAGAGTTTTTGTATTGCTTACTGTCTGCCTCACTCCACACCTATGAGGACCTGGATCTCACCTTTGCTTTCAACATTAAAGATAACGTGACCTGCATTTGGATCACGACCTGAGTTATTCTTTACAATGCTATTTCATATTGCTGATAATGGAAAGATGAAGTTGGTTTTGTTCCTCTTTCTTTGGAGGATCCACCAAGTCATCCACTGCCTGATTTATCAGATTTGGATTATGAGCCTTTGACTTCTGCGGATTATGGCTCTTGCTTTTATATCAAGAAGAGTGGAAGTGTTCATGTGGTAATCTGGTTTGTTATCTGCGCTTGGACATCTTGCTTAACATAATAGCGTTTCCCCCGCAAAAAGGCAGAGCCAATATGTCTGCAGCGAATCTATCACTCACACCGATGACATAAGGATTGCAGGCTACAGCATAAGTTCTCATTAAAATCTGGAATCTCGTTTCGGGCTCTTGACCTCTAAAATTTCACAAAGTTCAAACTCCACAGAAAAACATTCAGCCTGATTCTCAAACAATCCTGTAATGGAGACGGCAGTCAGAGGGCTCAGCATCTAAAACACTGTTGAGATGCAAAATGTCTTGTCTGGGATGCAATAATGGGAGAGGAAGCGACTGCCTTGCTGTCGGCTCTGTCGCTCCACAGCCTGTTTTCTCTTTCTTTTGATACTGTTTTTGAAAGCAGCCCACCCCCCAATTCTCCACCCAGAACAAAACTGCTTTAAGGGAGAAAACTGGAAGTCCTAATCCCAGCCTCAAATAGGAAATAAATGAGCTTCTTCACACTTAACTAGCTCTGATTTGCATGTCTCCACTGGTCTCTAATCCTCAGGGCAGAGGAACACAGCAGCTGGACAGGGAGACAGGGGGATTCAGGGACAAAGATGCCTCTCTGTGCCTTTCCAGATTAACGTGGGACAATGCGGAACGGAGATCGTGGACGATAAAAGTCCCAGTGAAGCACAGATGTCAGGACGGAATAATTGCATTCGGATCAGTCTGCTATGAGCGGGTGATGCTCTCTGACCTGTTGGCTTTCCTGGTATGATGGTGGAGGGACGCTCTGTGTGGCCATCATGGTCAATGCTGGTGCTGGGGACACATGTTGCATCATGGGATTGTTTCACATGGAGACCCTGAAGAAAACAAAGACAAAAGCAACTGTGAAACATCAACGGAATTTGCATATGAGTCACAAACAGAGATAGACAGATAGATAGATAGATAGATAGATAGATAGATAGATAGATAGATAGATAGATAGATAGATAGATAGACAGATAGATAGATAGACAGACAGACAGACAGACAGACAGACAGACAGGCACTAATTATTCAAACAAATATTTCCAGATCTATGTTCTTGCTGTCTGTCTGCTACTCGAAACACAATGTGTTGAGTATTTTTCAAAGGTAAACAACCTCAGCAGCCAATCAGGAGCTCATTAGCACCGCTGTCAGAAGACGAGCCGACGCGGGACGCGCCCACCCCAGGGAAGAGGCTCTGTGGGAGGCCCCGACTCCACATAATTGGCCCCATGTCACCACAAGCAGACCCCTGGACCCCTTTCCTGACTAAAGAGTTTCCAAGGATGGCAAAAATCATCTTCTATTATTCATTTATTATTCTTTTTTAAGACATGAATTTGAGTCGGCTTAATTCCATTGTGTCTCTCTGAGCTTTACAACTTGTACAAGGGAATAAAAAAAGCAATTTAGTGTACACAAAAAAAAAAAAAAATGGTCTGGCCACCGATAAACGCCACAGAGGACATTGCGGAAGAACAATTTAGATAATCACATTCTTATCTTCGCAAAAAAATCACCTTGAATAAATGATGCTTTAACCCCTGAATTGATGGAAACATCTAGACTTTTAAGAGCAAGAAGTGACAAAGAACTCTAGAAATACTCTATAATCAAGTATAATTACTCTGAAGGAAAAGTACAATCACATCCGCCTGCTCACGTGGGCTGAAGCGGCTCCGTTTTGTAATTAAACAGAACACAATCGCTCATTTATAACCTGACATGTAAAGTTCTCACTCAAGAGAGCAGCTTGTGAGCTCCATCACTTCCATCACAAGGATCTGCTTCTTCCCAGCTTGAGATGTGGAAGCCACAAAACCTTTATAGAGGAATGCATATGTACAGACTCCATGCGCATTAAGGCTTTGGAGTCAGTCACTGGCGGTCCAAGCCGGGGATTGTGGGAAAATCCACAAGACACATTCAGCAGACAGCAGAAAGGATGCAACCATCATCAGACCACAGACAGAAAACAGGAAGCAGGAGAATCTTTTCCCCTTGCCGTTCGTCTTCAGATTGGCAGAAGCTTCTGGAAAATGGTGGACCAGGCCAAGACACACCAAGCAGCTATTTTAAGGCGATCACAGGCATACACACACGCCGCACTCGGGTTATCGTGATCATAAACGCCTTCAGCGCCTCTGCACCGCAACCATTTCACGTTGGACGTCGTGGAAACGTGAAGAGTTTTCCAAGCACAAATTACATTCTGGCTTGGCACTGCATATTATATGAAGCTCGTCCAAAACGTACGAATGGAGAATGTGTGTGCGTGTGTGAATGTGTGTGTGATTTGTATACTGATTACAACCGCACTTGTGTTCCGATTCCAAGCGCTATCAGCCGAAAGGCATCTTCGCTGTTATCTCTCCTCATTTTAATTGCAAATTTTGTGAGCGGGTTGGTAATTAAATGGAAAATTGCACATTAATTGATGAGACTAAAGATAAAGCAACTCCAATTATTGCGTGATATTTTAAGGAGGCCTCTCAAGTCTCGGTCCCCGGAGTGACGCGGTTCCCGACACTGCAGCCACACAATAACAACACGCACACCATCACCAAGTGCCAGAGTTAGTGGGTAACAGTGCTGTCCAAACTTCTGATTGCACACTAATGCACGGACAAAGGCACGCTCATACTCACACTCTCAACGCATGCACATGCAGACACACACTGGGGCATTCATAAGCAAAATCCATGTGTTTACACACTCGCTACAATTGATGTATGAACACACACTCATGCACAAAAAACATTTATGTACAATTCCACGCTGACATGCAAACATACACACAAGACTATGCATGCATGCAAACACACGCTCAAAATAATGCTTACACAAAGGCATGCATGTGCAGACACCCATACAAGCACATGAAAGCATGTAGACACACACATGTACACACACATGCATACACCGACACAAACACATTCATGCACAGGCTCACATGCAATCACGCCTGCCTGCCTGCACACACACACACACACATGCCCACACAGACCAACACACGCATGCACACAACACACACGTGTAAGAGTAGAGAACTAAAAGCCAGAAATTGGATTTGACCTGATTAAGACTTCGACTTGTCTTCTAAAACTCATCATCTCACCCTCTGATTCTGCATGACAGGCATTGATTTCCATGCATCTGTCTAATCAAACGCATTGATCTGTTAATTTATATACGGTTAGAATTTTCTCCATGCGCTTGTTGGATTAAAAAGACCGACATGCAGATATTTTAAACGTGTGTGTGCGTACACACACACTCATGGTTTCAGTACGCCGAGACTGGAAAGACGGGACATATTGAACCTGTCTCGTGTGTGTCTGGAAAAAGGAAAGAAAAACAGGAGAGTCTGAATGTTAGCCTGTCTGATCGATGGCCTCACAATCATCCCGACCCATAATTCATACACACCACAGGAACCTGGCCAGATCAATGACCCTGAGCTGGACTAATCATCACAAATGCTGCTTTCTGATTTACATACAATGTGCTGTATACAAGGGGGAGTGGCCTAATGGATAGAGAGACGGACTTGCAAACAATGAGTTGCAGATAAAAATCTCAAACCTGTAGGTTCCACAAATGCCTTTTGAGCAAGACACTGAGCCCAATCTGCTCAATTGCACAATGACTGACACTCTTCTAGTCTTTCTGGACAGACTTTTTTTACATAACTAGGAACTATAAAACTGGAATTGTTCGCATTTAAAGGCTGATCTGAAAATGTCAAACCCAAAATTCATGATCAAGAACAGAACTGATAAGGTTACATTGTCTCCCAGCAGCAACAAAAAAGCTTCATTCTTTCTCACAATCGCAGCACTTAAATAACGGCAGAGGATCAAAGATGGGTGTGTGAGGGCAGCGACTTCCTGTCGGAACCTTCTCAGTGGACGGGCCGGCGCGAGTGCAGCGCGGCGGGAAAGAGCCGCAGGTCCGCTAAAGAAAAACAGGTGAGGTCTAAAGTACAGAAGGAAGTGGCTTGCGGTTTATGGAGCTCATTCATCATCATCCAGATCAGTCTCCCCCTGCGTCTCACAGCAGCCCCCACATCTGGGAAGAGTGTTTTATATATCTGTTTACCAGGCCGGCCCATAACTCCACCAGTTCGCTAGCGTGACATGCTGACGAGTCTTTTTTAACCGTATGAAAGGTTTGCTTTGCAGGTTAAACGTTGGCACCAGAAGAGATGCTCTACGAAAAATATAATCTTGAATCTTTCTTCAAGTCAACGATTTGACAATCTATTTGTCTCTGATAATATAGAGGACCAATTTCAGGTTGTTGAAAAAGGTTAAACTTAAATGGATTTTCAAAAATAATGCTTAAAGTTAACACACATAT
>SOMO01000018.1:1605623-1622157 GCA_028128575.1 Paedocypris carbunculus | reverse complement strand
TTGTCGGAAAAATATGAAGCATGTTGTATTTCACACATTTCCTAGGGATTCTAAACAAGGCCTGAAAGTCAAAAAGGCAAACAGAAGGTGTGTAACCATTTAACTCGTGAAAAAACAAAAAAAACATTTGAGTACGGTAAAAAAGGGTCATGAAGCCATTGAAAAATGGTAGCCATTCTATAGAATACTTTGCAAATGAAGCTCGATATGAAAATGTCCGCTGCTTGTCACAACACAGTGCAAAAGTTAGCAGGGAGACGGTGAGTAATAGCTTGACTTTGACTCAACGGGAATTAATGGGATTCAAGGGCCCTTCTGCAAATTGTCGACGCTTCCCCTCCATCTCCTCTGAAGTTTCAGCAGATCAATCACTTTCAAAAGATCGGCCTGCAGGGACCGTCCTCTCTCCATTTACTGATTGTTTCCCATTTTCACTCTCTGACCGTCATGATCCCTAGAGGCAGCGGCTGAAAGACTAGTGCATTAGAACCAAAGAGTCCAGAGGTGCCATGTGCTCCAGTCCGTGGAGTCTGACATGTTTGTTCTTTCCTACAGATTTCTCCCCACCGGCGTCCCCCCTGAGCGTTCTCTTTCCCCCTCAAGAGTGCTTTGGAGAGGTGGAGCCGCTGCCCGTGTGGGACTGGAACACCTCCTGGGTGGAAGAGATGGAAGCCCAGTTTAAAGCCTCCAGAGAGCCCAGGAGAACGGCCACTTCCGGAAGAAACTCCAGCGTGGAGCAGTGGAGGGGACGCCTGGAGATGCCCTCACACCGATGATCGGGACGGTCTTCTCTTGTGGAACACGGCGCATGTGCTTCCTGAAAGGCCTTGCAGCAAGGTCAGCTGAAGCGAAAGAGCAGCACGTCACCGCTTTCATGTGTGCCGCGTACAAAGGGAATGTAAATAAACCTGTTTTATTTAAAATGAGAAACTTCTCTGGGTTTGTAAAATCACCGATGCTTAAAAGTATACACAATCGGTTCAGTTTTATTATTATTCGTTCTTTATTGGTTTATTATTGATTGTATTAAAACAAATTTTGGTTGCATTTTTAACCAATTTGTAGGCTATACTACTCATTTAGAGAACTTATTCCATAATTAAAAAATTTTATTACACTATTGGTAATATTATGTAAGAACTGTACTTGTTTTGTGTATTATGAATGGTTGTGACATAGAAGACATAGTCTCATTTAAACAATTCAAATGTTTATTCTTACTAACTGACTTTTTATGCCCAATAAAAGTGGAAAAGTGCCACAATGTCACACGCATCCTCTTTGATCATGGTCACATGTCTGTCCGGAGAACGTTCCAGGTCCGATGGTGACACACGCAACATTGTTGACCATGGCAGAGGGATTATCGCGGGTGACTGCCGAGGGATTATCGCTTCGCTCGCAGCCATATGCTTGGCACAAACACACGCTTCCATCTTTACACACACTCAGGAACTTCAGCCTTGGTTTTGTCTGTGGCCAAAAAGAAGTCTTCCTCTGACCCAGTTTGCCTCTCGTACAGTACAAACTCCTTTCTTATTCTGGTTTTGTTGTTTGATGAAAGAAGACAATTGTCTGAAGGAGTCACATCAGCCAAGCTTTGAAAAGTTTCGCCACCAACCCAAACGGCTTCCACAGTCTGAAGTATCAAGACAAAATCCTGCTGCTTTAAATTATCAGCTAAATTGACTTCAATGTCCAGCACCTGAGTCGTCTCGGCCCTCGTCTGCCAGCGGCAACGGTCTAAATTAAAATAAAAGTCCCTGTGTGTAGTGCGGCCCAATCGAGGTTCTGTGGTGGGAGCGTGAGTGTGGCGATGAGGAATGGTGGACTGTTTAGCACGACCCCATGGGATCCAGCCTTCTGTTGGCCTTCGCTGACCCAGATCTGCCCCAAGAAAGATTAAACTGGAGGGTCCTTCTGTCCCCTAAAGCTGCACAGGCCGGATCCACAAATCCTGCTTCTACTGAGGTCTGAGAAAAAGAAGCGCTTATGTGTGATTGGTTAAGATCTGGTGATTATGCTGAACACTTTGATGAGTTACAGCCCAATTGCTTCACTGTTGGAACAATCAAAATCTCGACATATCAAACCTGCTAACCCGCCAGCAGCCGGGCGACCCTGATCCTTCTGTTGTCGTCCTCTAAGAAGAACGCAGCCATTCAACGCGGTCGTAAAACATTCTGACATTGATTTCAAAGCCAAATGCCACAGCCAGCGCTTTACTAGCTTGTTTGAACATCGTCCGTGGGTTTTAATGTTGCAATTGCGTGCACTTCGCATACATTAACCGAACAATGAGCGTGGAAAGCATCTATCTCGGGGTTGTGTAATTAACATGGAAATGGGAGAATGGTATTTTGACTGTGTTCGGGCCCCTGCGGCCCTCCTGGGCGTGTCTCCGCTGACATGGAGCTAATGAATGAGCTGGTGATTTATGGGTGGTGGGCTTCCACTTAAGAAAGAGTGCGTGTCTCGACTACTCGGGCTGAATCCTAAGGAGGCCTTCAAAGGTGAAAGCTCAGAAGATCACTGAATTGCTCATTAAAGAGAACCCGCTCTTGAAAAAAAACGTGGAGTTGTGAATCCCTTCATCTTAATGACCTTTACTATTGGTCAATTTATCTATCAAATACATATAAGGAATGGCTTACTGTGAAACTTCAGTCCACCTGTCCGTCCCCTGTTGTGCTTGATGGTGCTTCTGCAGGACAACTTCCCAATTTGTTTCCCCATTTTGTTCTTTAAGTCCAGATGAAAAAATACATTCACTTTTGTGTTTTTTTTGTTTGTCTTTACGAGACAAAGTGAGACTAAGCTCAGGAACCAGGCAAACAGTCTTAACAGACAAACCAGTTTGAGAGAGAAACGGTAGGTTTAAATGAGGGACCATGAGCGGAGCAACTAGACAAACACAGGTGATACTAACAACTAATAACGGGACTATAACCAGGTGAACAAACTGTTAAAAGCACCTTACAAACTTGAAGAAAAAATTGTAAAAAAATGAGTGTGAAAAAGTCAAAACGGTGAACAAATGCAAGACAGGACAAGCATGCGCTTCAGACTAAAAAATTCAAATAAAGTGACGGTGTAGGTACAAAATTGGCTCGGGCTGGTGAAGATGATGTCGTCGCACTATTTGTTTGGTTGTAAGTTGGCAAAAATGACGTGTAAGATAGAAAAAAGGGAAATATAACATTGGCGATCAAATGTTAAATCTATACTTAACTTAAACACCCTAATGTTTAGAACCGTGTGACGCTGCTTTTGATTATAGCTATCAATGATTATTGTCGACTGATAATAGTTGTCAATGTGTAAAACTGATATTTGGGCAACTTAAACCGGACTGCACAGCATAAATAAAGGTTTTCTATACAGTCATACATTTACTGGATGATACTGCATGGTCCGAGTGCTGTAACCGAGCCATTTTTGCAGGCCGAGTCGTTCTTATAACAAAGTGAGGTGACGGCAATATGGCCACTAGGGACCATACTGAATTGGTGCTCTGCATTTAACCGTGAAAGTGCACATACACACACAACCCGGAGCAGTGGGCAGCCTAAGCCGTGGCGCCCGGGGGGCAAGTGGGGTTCAGTGTCTTGCCCAAGGACACTTCGTTGCAGAACCAGTGGTAGAGGGGATTCGAACCTGCAACCTCTCGGACACGAGTCCATGTCCCCTACCACTGGACCACAACTCCCCACAACTTCTTGTACCTACAACGGAATCCTACAATTAGATTGGATCAGATTTTAACAGTTTTTTCCATTTTCACATGAAATTAGTAAGCATCACAAAATGTTTTGGGTCCCGAAACATGTAGCAGCGCACATACTTTTTTTTATGATAGATTCATATGGTCGTTAGATATTAGACTCGACAAGGTCAAATGTTTTAGGGCTAAAATCATATGACTGCACATAATATGTGATTCTTTGTTATTTTTTGGGATTTGGGACATAATATGCTGATGTTTAAAACGTGTAATCTTCTAGAAGGAGCCACGTACATTAAGCTACACATTGTATAAAAGTTCTGAAAATATACGAACTTCATTCCTGCGTTGGTTTGCCGTTTCAAGGGGGTTTGATTGAGTTTTCCCACCGCGGGGGCGAGTCTCAGGTGGAAAGCACGCACACATTTTTTCCGTTTCACCCGTTTCTTAATTCGTTTTTTCCCCAGAACTCACCTCATCTGCCTCTTAGGCTCTTTTCTCCACAGTTGTTTCTTTTCCGCCGCAGTTCCACTCTCCTCAGAGCCGCCCTGACAGCGCTGATTTCACGGCCCTCAGAGGCTGTTCATCCGCGCGCACGCTGTCACCGTGGAGACTACCGCCACTCAGTGTCAGGGAAAGTCTGTTTAAAGCACCCGAAATTGCTGTAAAAACATGTTAAAGAAATAGGTGTTTGGTTTTCTCCATGTCTGTCTCTACATGTGTCTGTTGGTCAATGTCTATCATCTACTGTACCCATCCACACCTACCTGTTGTGTATTTTATCTTGGTTCAAAAGTTTGTTTATATCTTTTATTGTTTGAAAATTCATGTCTGTTCATTGATTGTTCTCTGTCTGTATCCATCCAAGCACGTACTTATTCTTTATTCTGTCTCTATCCCTCTCTATCCTTCCATTCATATATCTAATCTTGTATGGACACGCACACGCACAGACACAACTTGCTGGTATATTTTATTGTCTTTTATTTATACAAAACAACAAGGACCTCAAAAAAGTTAGTCAAAGGAACATTATTTTGGTTTTTGAATGAAATACAATTTTCCACGGCCTTCAAAACACTCCTTAAAAACGAACAGAAAAAGACGAGTACAATCTTTCACGACAGTCGCGGGGGGACGACTTCCTCTGACGCTGGGACCCTCGGCCTGGGACGGGCGGCTCCAACAACACTTATTGTGCTTATGTACTTTTTTCCGTTGCTTTCCAACACAACGAGTGCAATAATCCTTGAAGTTGAAATGTCACTGTACATTTCTACAAGAGGTTGGCACATTCAGACATGAACTTATAACGTCGGCGTGAACCATGAATTCATTTCTTTTCTCAAGTATAAATACAATAAACTCTGTGTCCTGGCATCTGACCCCATGTGAAAAGCCTTGACGGATGATTATTTACAGAGACGGCGTGACAAAAAAATGCCCGTGAAGGTCATAAATAACAATAACAATAATTAAAAAAGCAATCAAGAGTCCCAGGATCAAGCATTTGAGGCAGATTTGGACATTTGTACACTCATCCGCCTCTTTTTTTTTTGCTTGGGATGGGAAATAAAGTGAGCAAACGTCCTGTCGCAGCCTTATCTCATCTCCTGAAAGAGAAAACATTGGCATTTTACTCACACAGCATAAACAGCAAATGTCAGTACAAAAAAGTATAGTATTATTCATCCATCCAACCATCTTGAGTCTGGGTTTGAGCTGATGAAAATGGGTAAAATAGGCTTCATTGTGACCGAAAAGTGGAACTGCTCTTGTGGTTTTCATATTCATAATTTGCGTTTTACATTTTTATTTTACATTTCTTTATCGCTTCCAACACTGAAACGACTACACACTTCTTCTGGCAATCAAACCCACACCTGTGGGTCGCAAACACCAGCTCTACACCAGCACTCTCACTTGTACATCAAATGCAAGATTTGCAAGAAGTTGGATCAAAACAACTTTCAGGTCGATAGGTTTGAGACTCCATCATGTGACACGGACACAATAAGTGCCCCCCTCTATCAGGCATTTATTCCCGCTCCCTGTCTGACTGGGAAGATAAAGCTAACCAAAGAAGGCCACACGAGATGCTTCCCAGGAACATGGTGGCTTTTATGTGGCTTGTCTTTTGTGTTTCACGGGGGAGAAACCTGAGTAAACATGCTCCTGGTCCCGGACCCCCACGGCTTCTGTCCGCAGGTAAACAGCTGCAGTCCCTCTCAAACTACTCTTAAAATTACATCAAGATAATTGCAACAGAAAACAAGTACTTTTAGTGTCGAGAAATATTTCATTTTAAATTACCAAGTAACTTTTTTCACAATTTAATACTAAGTAACGTGTTTTAATTTTATTGCCACAACATTTTTTTTTATCTTTATTTTTCTTTTACGTACTTTTTTTTTTATTTTACAATATAATTAACATTAGGTTTTTTTTTACATTTTGCTACGTTTTATTTCATTCAGTTTTCTTGAATATGAATTATGCTTGTGTACTTTTGCAAACTGTAGAATTTGACCTAAAGCATCATTACTGTACGCTTACTGAAGCTTTGAATTTCAAACACTGATTAAACATTTCTCTCCTGAGATAGTTCTCTAAAATTCCCTCAGAAAATATTTAAATTAAAAGCACAAAAGCACATGTCTACCATGACCTGAACATCTAGGATGAGGAGTGAAAGTGAGAAAAAAATTGGCAAATAACAGAGAAATTTGTGAAATGATAAATAAAGTCAAACTATCGCTTTCATGCATTCCATAAAGATGTTAGGATACTTGTTTGGTTGAAAGCGTGAATGCGCTCTTACATCATTCCTCTTCCTGCCTGTGCTGTGCCCTCGTGATCCTGTCGATCCCTTCGATGATGAACTTCCTGTCGTAGAGCAGTTGCTGGACATCTGACCCCGGGACAGGAAGTTGGGTTTGTTGTAGGGGATTAAATCATCCTCTGCTGAATACAAGAACACATCTGGAATCAATCAAGTGCATTTACAGAAAGGATGAGTTACGGCAGAAGGTCGGAGGTCAGAGTTCACCCACCGTCAATTCGCCTGTGAGACGAGTTTTTACGATTAGGGGTTCCTTGTTCGCGCCTCTCCATGGATGAGTGAGAGCATGTGACTCTCTCGAGAGACGTCTGTCCACCTTCGAATCCCCCCACACGAGCCGAGTCCAGCTCATGGTCAGGGGGCGGCTCCGGGGGCGGGGGCAGGTCTGCGCAGACAGCAGCGTGTTAGCCGGGCAGCGGAACAGCGAGAAGGTTAAACACCTTTAGGACCGGTCAATAACTCACCGCCCTGCAGTATATCTCTTCGGTATTGACCGCTCTTTGATGTTTTCTTCTTCACTTTTGACTTCTGCCCGGGAGGGGTGTGTGCGTGCTCTGCGGAGGGTTTCGCGCGGCCTGCCAGGGGGTTATAAGGTTAACATTGATGGCACAATTATTCTCCTGTGTTCTGAGAAGGATGCCCACACATCATTTTTGTTGTTGCAAAGTTAGAATAGATGTGGAGTTTTAATACTGTAGAAACATCTGGATCAGCAGGTCATGTACCCACCTGGCGTGGTGTTGCTGATGTTCTCTGTGCTCTGGGCCGCTCCTTGGCTCAAGTCCCGTTTGTGTGCAGAGCGCTGTGGGATGGTGTTGTCAAAGCACTCTTGATTGGCCGAAAGATTGGGGTTGGACTGGGTTAAGGGGGGGCTTGGAGCTCGAGGAACTGGCACTGGACCACAAGGCAACCGGCTGAACAAGGCCAAAAAAAATTCATGGTTCAGCAAATAATGCACCGGATCATGATAAGTCGTTATGGTGGCATCTTACCGTGCTATCTGGCTCTGATCAAGCTGGTGAAGGCGTGGTATATCGTGACTGTCGTCTCTGGGGGACGGGGTCAGCGTGGCGGTGGACTGGTGGCTGTAGGACGTGGTGGGCGACGAGGCGTCTCCTCTGGAAGGTGGAGCAGGACCATCATCCATCATGCCGTCCATCAGGTAGGTTCTCTCTGGGAGAGGAGGGCACCACTCTTCCTCATCCGAACTACGCAGAGAAACAGGAATCCCTTTTAATAACATACTATTTTAAAAACCAAATGACCTTTTCAAAAATATATTTACATTTTTTTCTGCAAAAAAGCACTAGATTTTATTCACACACAGTTTGGTCTTATTTGTGAGTAGGCCTAGACTTCCATTGAATGTTACAGGGTCGATCTTGAAACAAACTGGTCCTCCAATGTGCACAAAAGAGTGGAGAAATTCTTTTTTAATTCTTTGTGCTTAGTCGATACATTTTCTATTTTATAGGAAGTTGTCTATAGATTTTAAATGCCAGAAAAGCCCCCAAAATATTGCTTGTGTTTTTTAACAAGCTCTTATTTTTGTAAAGAATTGTAATGGTCTCATTTCTAAAACTAAGTCCTCTTTTTTTTAAGCTGAGGTGAAGGAACCAAAGTCCCTCATCGGTGGCTGAATCGATGAGTGCACACTCATTATGATCACCACTCGCAGTAATCGCCGGGTCAGTGCTAGCGGCGGCATCGATTTCTGCTGTCACTCTGTCAATCCCGACGGCCTGGATTCCAATCTTTCTCCTCTCATTGCATCATTCAGCGCAGGAGCAATGGAGACAGAGCTAAATACAGCGACATTTCCAGTGAGATGGAGACAACGTTACGCCGTGAGCACTTCGCAAGAAACGCCACTGAGTTAACTGACACGTACACAAAGAACTTTGCATGAAGGTCCGGATTTAATGCACACATTACTGTTCCTGTGCCTTGAGGAGCTGAAGTCATTACCAGCTCGTATTCATGCAATGAGACCTCAGCCGAGCGCTAGCAAAAAGTTCATCTTTGTTCATTACAAAGAGCCGCACACAAAAATCCGATTTCTGGAGTGTTGTGTTGCACGCTCGCGGCCTGAAAAGTAGTATGATTCGGCTTAGGGCAAGGAACTTAAGGAGAGTTGTGCCATTACCTGTCACAGGCTAATGCGGTTAGCGATTCTGCTGCATGAGCGAGGCCAGGCCGAGGTTATCTGATTCACAAATCTCCACCATAATCGGTGAGTCAGGGCTGGTTAACCGCTGCGGCTAATGTGGCTCGCCATCTCTAGTGGCGCTAACGGGCAGCCATTGGCTGAAGTGGCGGCCGAAAGCGCATATTAGCATCTATACCTGTCAGCGCTAACATGCGTCTCGCCGCCTGCGGCCAGTGTAATCTGCGGCTAGCGCTGACCCAACTTGCTGCTAACGGACGACTAATTCAATACAGACAGAGAAAGAAAATCTAATTCATAAGACAGCACAAGAGGGGAAGGAAAGACTCTTTCTGTCTTACGGATGGCATTAAACTAACACAATTAAGTTAGGAAAAGATTATTTCAAGAATTTAAACTGGAAATAAAAGCAATGTATAATTAGTGGGTGAGCTTGACGGTTTGTTGCAAAATTGCTAACTTCTTAAACATGAGCCCTCGTATCATCCGGCTTTTTCTATCCTCACACATTACAAAAAATTGCAACTTTTTTCATCCATTTTTCCCTTTTGATTTTGAATGGGTTATTAAGTTGCTTCTTAACAGTCCATTGTAGAAACTCTTCTCCATTCTTCTTCTCCTTTAAAGTTTCATCTTCTAAACTTTTATACTTTGCAATAATTTAATATTCCTCAAATTTTTTCATTCATTTTATTTAAACCACTGACTTTAAATGGACTCATTGTTCAGCTTTCATCGGCCCTCTTCTATTATACGGCTTCTCGTCTCCTCATCGTCCATTGTAGAAATATTGTTTCAATTTTACATGAGTGTGTTTTTCATCTTTCTGATCAGCTTTTTCATACGTATCTATTAGACATTCTGAGTTCTCCCATGTTTGGGCATTATTTTTTCACCTTCCCCACAATTTTCACTGTAATCTGTCAAACTTTTTTTTCTAGTTCACCATTTGGAGTCTTTAAATGATAACATAACAACGTTCTGGCTGTTTCCTGTTGTTCAATTACAATGTCAGCATCAGGAAAGGCATGCTGTCATGGGTTTGATTCCCAGCCAGGAAATATGTCAGTGTATAAATGTAATGCATGTACATCCTATACTGGTCATAACTTCATTTACACTATGCCGATGAAACAGCACAGAAATGTACCCCATATCTTGGATGAGCTCTTCATCGTCGTCTTCTTCACAGTGGTCCAGCTCTTCAGATTGGGGTGGAGGGGGCAATGCATCCATCCAGTTGAGAGATGGAGTTTTCACAGCCTTTCCCATTAATTTCTGCTTTGGCTGTTTTGTTGCTGGAACAAAGATTTGGTTTGGATTATATAGAAGACAAACTAGCCGGAGAGGTAAGTCTTTCCTCAACTGAACAACACATTTATAATGGAAGCCGGAGATAAGGCTGAACGGGTACCATTGTCAGCCTTGGAGCGGTCCGGCTGGGCATACTGAGCGGTGGAGGTGCCCGGCTGAGACATCCAGTGGCAGCCATCTTGCTCAGGACTGCAGGGGGCCGGGCTGGTGAAAGGCATGATGGGAGTGCTAGCGTAGGGTGTGGCGTGTTGGGAGTAGGGTGCGGAGAAGCTGCGCAGGTCTTCACTAGTGGGATCGATGGTGCTGTAGATGGGTCCTTCATTGGAGTCTGTGCTGTACTTCTCTGTTTGATTCAGGTAATTGGAGATTCCCGTCTCTGTGGAGGGAAAGGCATGATTAGTCTTTAATACAGTATTGCTCAATTAGTGTGTGTGGTGTCTCTTACCGTTATAGAATCTCTCTGGGGTTTCGTGCTTAGATGTGCAGCAGCTCACAGAGTCTTTGCCGTTGTGCACGAGGTTAGTCGTCGGCCAAGAGTCAGCAAGCCAAGGATAATTGCCCATGCTGGCACCCAGAATACCCGGCCTACACCAGCAAGAACAAAAGCAACGTTTCAGTCATGTCGTTCCAAAACGCATTTACTAGAGAAGAAAAAAATAGAAGGTAATTTACCGTCCATTAAGTCCAGAGCTTTCTCCGTGTGGGAATCCAACTAGCATAGATAGAAAAAAAATTGGGTGTGATGATGGCGTCTCGTGAGATAAAACAAAGCCTTGGATGCGAATCGGTCTGTTTGTGTAATGCACATCCATACCTGCAGGTGTATATGCAAATGAGGCTGTGTAATGGCTGAGTTCTTTCCTCTTTTTCCGTCTGCAGTAGATCCACACGCTGAATCCCATAAGGATTACCCAGCATGCCCCACCGATGCCCGCGATGAAGGCAGGCTGCTTCACCACGTCTGTGATCTGCTCAGCCAGACTTACGTTCTCCTCGGCTTCACCGCCTCCACCAGTGACCGCAGGCTGTTCCGAGGGCAGCTCTGGAAAGACACCAGAGATAAGGAACTTATTTGTCAAGTCTGCAGGCGGTGTCTTAATTGGACGCCACTTATTGAAAAGAACGAAGCGTTTTAGCCTCATGGCCGGATTTTAGAAAGCAATCAGAGGGAATTTGCATTTTCTTTTAATTTTGTTTCCAAGCTTTTGGCAGGTGATTTTCAGGAGACACTCACTGATGAGCACAGACACGGGTTGGCTGTGGATGCCCACGCCTGCGCTGGTCACTGCTGCCACCTCCACCTGGTACATCACACCTGGCAGAAGACCCTTCAACATAGTGGTCAGCATGTTGCCATCCACCGTCTGGTTGATGTGGTAACGTGTCTGTGAGTCGTTACCCACACACCAAATCTGAAAGCGAGACAACTGAGCTTTAGAGACAATAGAAATTAAACTTTGCATTCAGATTACATCAATCCGATATTTGAATTTAGTAGAAAGAGAAAAAACAAACAAACTAGAATAAAATACCTTCTATTACAGAGTTCTATTGATGTAGTCTATAATTTACGGTTATAGAAAAGCAGAAAGCAGGTAGTAATCTAGTCGGTTTCCTCTCAGTCTCTTCTAATTCAATAGCATGTTTTTTTTTCCTTCATTTTGCACCGTGGTTGGTTGGCCACCTATAGGGTGTGGCATTACTAAGTTCAGCACTGGCCCCACTGTAGAACTTGACACTTGTGGGTCACAAGAGGCACTTTCAGTTCAAGAACAGGTGGTGTGGCCTAAAGAGAAGTTCAAAATCGACTTGCCAACGTGTCTTTTGTGCCATTTACATAACTTTTAATTGTGTTTACAAATGATTAAACATGTCACAAAACACAACACAAAATGTACAATTTAATTCTACAAATAATAAAGCATGTGATTACTGGGTCAACAATTCCAATTGGCCACACGTAAAATCCCACCTTGTACTCTTGTAGGACTCCGTTTTGCATCTCGGTGGGTGGAGGCTGCCAAGACACGCTGATAGTGGAGCTGTTGCTGAGCTTCACCGTGGTTACCGTCACGGCTCGAGGGGGGGCACTCGGAACTGGAAGGGAATTCAATTAAAATTACATTGGAAGAGAGTAAGTGTCTTTAATGGTACATCTACATGACCCTGGTTAATAATTGTATTTGCCCGACTGCCGCAATTTATCTTCATGTTATGTACAATCTTCGAATCGAGTTGGACTGAGCTGGAATGACCCAAAATTGAATCGATTTGAGCAAAATTAAATGGCAAGAGCATCAAATGGTGACTGAAAGTGCACTGGAGGTCTCACCCTCCTCTGCTGTGTGGAACAGGAGCGGATAGCTGTCCATTCCCTGGAACTCATTAAAGTAGGGCCGTATTTTAATCTCGTACTCCGTGCCTTTGAGCAGGTTGGCGATGACAGCGCTACGCTCGGTTGCAGCTTTCACTTCCTGCTGAGACCAGGAGCCACCGACAGGACGATAAAGCAAACGGTAGCCCTGCATGTACTGAGACTGACGATCAACCTAACAGTTGGAGAGAGCGGGAAACAAAGATAAGGTGGGCTGGCAAGGATGGGATGGGAGGGGCCAATATCGACGCTACTCACGTTCCAGCTGATCCTAATGCTGGAGGCCGACAGCAGCACTGGATCATGAAGCTGCACCATCATCTCCCCCAGCTCTCTTTGCACTTGTCGGTGGTCCACGCCTTGGCCTGTAGGACTTACATCTGCAAAAGGCATCACATATAAACTTTTATGTTATTTTCTTCTAATAGAATATAACGATTTTATGTTATAACCTTTTCAAAAAATATATGTAGAGATGTTGTTTTCTGTGATGTCATTGTACATAATAGAACAACAATTAGAACAACGCAAAAAGTTCTAGTCTTTCAGTTTTCTTGAAATAAAATAATTTTGCAATTTTCTTAGAACCAAGCATTGATAATATAAACACGTTTTTACTTAAAATGATATCTATAAATGTAAAATTGTATTAAAAACAATTCTAATATTCACTGTACAGAAGGGCACACAGATATAATAATTTGATTTCCTACTATAGAAGCAATTTTTTCCACTTAATGTACTACTTAATCCCCGGAACATATATCATCACTTGCACAACTATGCGTTTTCATGGATCTATATAAAAAGTCATTATGTGATCTCCAGGGCACTGACCTTGTGTGCGCACGGGCTCCGAGATGGGGCTGGGGTCACTGAGGCCGTACGCATTGACAGCCCGCACAATGAACAAGTACACCGTGTTGGGAGAGAGACCACTGACGGTGTGCTTCTCTAGCTTCACCAGGTCCGCCACAGTCTGCCACGTGCTTCCTGCTGATTGGCTGAAAAATAAAGAAATCACAGATTGCACAGATGTTATTTCAAATAAATGAGAGTTGTTCTAGTTGCACAAACAATAGATTGTTCGTCGGTGTTAAACATAAATACAGCCATTTTCTGTCCTAGATTTGATCGGAAGCTGTTTTATGGCATGACAGGAAGCAGTGTAACACGTGAGTCACTGTCATGCTTGGTTATCTCTCCAGTTTTGACTGTTATTACATGTGTCTGTTTAATGACCCGGCTCTGCGCTGATGTTATTCCCGTACCCTCAGGATCGACAAGGCGTGCAAACAACAAACTCTCTCAATGACGACAGCTTTATCTGATGCGTGAGCCTGACTCCTCTTAATGGAGTAAATGCATGTCGGGAAATAAATACAGAAATATAGCTGTAAGCAGCAACATTGGGGTACGGATCTTAGTTTTGGGTTGGTAGTTTTAAAAAGTGCAGTTATTGGATTATACATTTGAGCTAGATATATAAATTAATTTTAATAAATTGTATTGCATGTATGCAAAAATTAATTGCATACCACAGTTTAGAATTCAGATTTTTAAGGCTTTTTGGATAATTTCAGAAGACAGAATTGTAACAAATACTATAGGGGTTATGCCCCCACCAGGCCAAACCTCTAAAAACTCATGATCACAAAGTGGCTCAGTTTCACATTAAGCAAACAAAAGCCTGATTCTCAACAAAGGAATATTTCACCTGAATTTAAAAGTGTTAAACCCATCCAGCACAAGCTGTGGAACAGGATTACAGGTGGGAAATATGAATATAAACCAATATCCTCCTGGAGTAAACAATGAATGTTAAGCACAAACATCTGTCTGAGCCAGAAGGCTGTGGCACATTTCGCTTGTCGGCGCTTAACCATCATCCTTGTTGAGAGCAGCAGTCACGTTCACCGTGATCGAGGTCTATTTTTTCCCCGGTGGCAACTCTTGCCGTAGACACAAAGCCAATAAAAGCCGACCTACACAATTAGGCCAAGCCATAAACGCTGGAGCCATCATAAATATTCCTTCAGCAGCGATTGGAGTGATAAATTCAAGGTCACTTTCGTGTCCACTGGAACGGAAAATAAATAGCAGAGAAAGCTCAAGCATAGACAAATCCCTTCCCTCTAGCATGAATGTGATCGGACACTCCATTATCCATAAAATCCAAGCCTATGCAACACCAAACCCCCGTTTCCTGAAATGAGGTGCAGAAGAAAAAAGGCTTGACTGTGTTTCTCAACCACAATCACATTCAGAATCTCCCCGTGCCTTGTTTCCCCCCACAGTAAGCCCACCTTTCACCGTCCTCTGTGTTTCACAGCGCCTTAGGGATGGACATTTTATAGCAAACACTCTTTTCTGCCCCAGAGCACTCTATAAAGAATCAATTTTAAGGCCGTGCGGCCCTGCTAACTGCAACCCATGGGGACAAAAGGCAGACCCTGTGTGTATGTGTGCGTGTGTGTGTGTGTGTGTGTGTGTTTGAATGGGTAATAATAAAATGTGAGTGGCACGCCACATCTCCACTGCTGAATAGTCTGTTTGCCGTGTGCACTTCCTCTGAGGACTGCTGGACCTTGGTTCTGTAATTAGAAGTAGCCTCATTTCAGTCCGCTCACAATAGCTGAGAGAAGCGACTGGATTTGAATTCATTAGCATCTCACTCAAACACACAATGCGCAGATTTTTGAAGCTTGCCTTGATATTAAAATGTGAGGAAAGAGAAACCTAAAACACCATAGTATTATACTCTGTATACAAAGCGATCTCCAAACTACTCACAAACTTGTAGACTAGACACTGGAAAAGTACACCATTTTCTCTCTCAAACTTATTATAAGTGAATGAGTTAGTCAATATGGCCACTAGGGACCATATCGAAATTGTGCTCTGTATTTAGCCATCCAGTGAAAAACCACATTCGTAGTGAAGTGACACACACAAGCCAAGTCTCCAGCCATGTTGTCAGGGGGCATGTGGGGGTCAGTGTCTGGCTCAAGGACACTCAGTTGTAGAATCCCATCGGACCGGGATTCTTAAAAAAAACCTCACCAGTTGCTATTAATTCAGGATGTGGCTGTCCCCGCGTGACTCTGAAGAGCAGTGGACCGAGGTGAGCGGGGTCAGGGACCGGACAGCCAGCGGCGGGTATTACCACGTCCATCACGTCTGCCCAGCAGAGCTGATACACTGACTTACTGACATGACTTAATAAAAAATGAAGAATGTGACTTTGTTACAGCCTCGGGCGAGAAACAATCTTATCCAGGGTAGGGATCAAAACAAACGGACGAGGACGACAGTGAAATCCACCGGGCTGCTGCGATCCATCATGCATGAGCTCACCTGAAGGCCTCGATGATGTAAGAGGTGACCGCCGCCCCACCCTCGTGCGCATTGGGTTGCCAGGTGAGAGTCACACTGTTGCGGGTCACATCAGTAACTACGGGCTTCTGGGGTGGTCCGGGCAGCTGGTAGGGCTCTGACACTGGAGGAACGGAGAGACCACCACTCTCTGTAAGGAAAGATTAAAGTGAGATGTTAGATTCTACTGTCATTCCCCTTTAATTCATTAACAATTTATTTTTTCACAGTCATAGTATAAAACAAACAATATGATGAATTATGAATTATAATTATTAACCTTGTCAACCTTGCATTTTTTGAAGAATGCTTGTTCATAGGATCAGTGTATAAGAGGAAGTTCCTGCATCAGGTCAGTGTGTATGTCCGGAGACATCTGGATGTGTATGATGCGCTACAGGCTAATTATTACTGTTTATGGATAATATCTTCATTAAAGCCTGCAATGGTCCTTACCTTTGACCGCGAGCATGCCGCTCCAGCTCGTCTCTCCACTCAGACTGGAGGCAACACAGGTGTAGGCCCCGGAGTCGGTCTCCTAGCAACAGCAGGCTCAGGGTCAGCATCCGTATAGAAAAACACCAGCATAATGTGCTGCCTCGCGGCTTGGAGCAGCGTGCAAATCCTGACAAATGAGCTCAAATTCTTTAAAATTGCCTATTTTTTTGCAATAATATGGAATTGTCTGCCATTTCCTTCCAATTTTTACTGGAGTTCGGAACAGGAGGAAATACATTT
>SOMO01000018.1:1556312-1605531 GCA_028128575.1 Paedocypris carbunculus | reverse complement strand
TTTTTTTACCACCGAGTGGAGAAACGTCTTACGGTCGTGATAGCCGACGCTGAGCTTTTCTCGTCTCCATGAAAAAGACCTAATAGTGCTGACAGCCAAGAGCTATCTGCTCGCACGCGGCACACACAACGACCTCGAGATGCTCTCGGCGTTTACATGTTATAGAGCGCGGAACACGCAGGCAGCGTCCTAGGAGCGTGTGCTTGTTTGGAGTCTCTCCTGAGAGAAAAAGGAAGGTGTCTGGGATACTTGGCATCGCGACCTCTTCCTCCTGAGGACAGAGTTCATTGGTCAGCACTCTGCAGTGAGCGGGAAGAAGCCGGCAGCGATTGATTAATCACGCCTGGCAGCTCTGAGCTCAGCGCTAAACACACGCTTAAAAATGCATGAGCATAAAAAAGAAAGGAGAGATAAATATAACTGCTCGACATTCACTCATCTTCTTCTCGTTTTCACTTCAATAAGTTCTGCTTTTTCTGACGGCGAGTATCTAATGGCTAAATTCACTGCATGCTGCTCAACTCTGCTTTCTCTCCATCTTCGAGAAGTTCCTGGCAGCTTCCTGGTGTCACCACCGCACTCTCCATCTCACACACGACCATCTGTTTAAACACGGTCTACGAGCTCTTCTGCTCCGCCATCCTGCTGGTGTAATTGTGGACTGGTGGAGGCCAGAGCAGAGAGGAGAAGGCCAAAAACACTGAACAACACGTCTAAGCCCATCGGATCCCCGAGCGGGATAAAAGAGTTCTAAAAATAGATTGTAAAAAATATATAGAAAAATAATCCTAAAAAAGTTCCCTTGGAAATTATCTAAAAGGCAATTCAACCGTATAACTTCCAGCCAAACGAACAGAAACCGGCCCAATATAGTACTGGCCATCAGAACCTGATCTCGGTTTGATCTTCCCATCAAGACTTCATAAACCATCTGACTTCCGGCATATTCCATAAAGCCAGACTGTGCAACACTTGGTGTCGTAGCGCATCTACATTATCTGCAGTGCAGAAATAATGTATTTTACATTTGGGAATAAAAGAGAAATGTAACTTCATTAACTAATAAAGACGCAAGAGAAAAAGTGTGACATCAGCATCTCCTCTTCTTCTTATTGGATCTAAACGTTGATCAAAGCGGTAATAAGAAGAATGAAGCGCTTGTGAAAAGCGTTTTTGTATGTGGTATAAAAAAAAACGGGACTTTGATGAGAGGGTGGCTCATCTATTAATGCATAGAGATGAATTGCTAAATAATAAGGCTAAGAGACGTTTCACTTGAGTGTGGAAAAGCTGCAAAAGTGTTTTGAGTGCGTTACTGTGTGTGTGTGTGTGTGTGTGTGTGTGTGTGTGTGCGTGTGTGTGTGTGCCAGTGTGCGTTTTCGACGAAGGAAGAGAGTGTGAGGTTTTAGAATGTAATTACATATGTGTTTGGGTATGTGGACCTTAAATCTGTATTAAACTGGGCTCAAAATATCCGACTCGTCATGTGTTGTTGGCTGATTTTAAAGGTCTCTGCTCTCTAAAGCTCTCTGCACAGAAGGTTCAAAGACATCTGTATGCTGTAGCTTGATAGCTCTAATGTCTGCAACACCAAAAGCAATGGGTTCGGATTCCAAGGATGGTTTTACTGTGATGTATTGTGAGCCACTATTGAAAAGCGTGTTTCATTAAATCTATAATTGTAAGGTTTAGCTTTACAACTATGGTACGATGCAAAAGCGCTTTAGCTGTGGGCCTGCATGAAGATCTCCAGCTTTCTGGACACCGGAGCCTTTAATTACGCAGTGAGTGATTGTAAATCATTCCCGGGCACAATCAATTACCCCATCGCAGAGGTGGCACAGCCCGGGGTGAAACCCACAATCACAGACACACAGGAGTGCTTGAAGAATGGATTTCATTAAGCGTGCGAACGCAAACCTTACAGACGCACGTTTCCATTAGAAGCGTAATTGCCTGGTTTATTGCCACGTGAGTGGCCGTGTCACCCCAAAAACTTCAGTCTGCTAATTAAGCCAATCCGTTTCCTGCAAACTCAATTGTGCGATATTGCTGGAGATGCTGTCCTCCTGATGGAAATGTCTGAAGGTTGAGTAGTTTCTGACTTTTTATATGGTGTATACCGATGGGTGATGAAACGCTTCGATGGAAAATATGTCCAGTTGACGTGACTCAACCTTCAGACCACTGTGCCACAGCTGCACGCTCAGAGTCTAATGTTTTACACCCATCATAAGTGTCAGTCACACTGGCATGTCTGGTGGTCCTACATGTGCACGGTCAAATTCAGTTTCCACCGCTTTTCCCATTTCAGGGTCTCGGCGAGCTGGAGCCAATCCCAGCAACTCTGGCCTGCACACTTTGGATTGGTCGCTGGCCAATCACAGAGCAGGACACATTCTTCAAAACTAAAAAGCTCAGCAGAGTGAGCAGGATGTGACAGACTTGTGTCGTGAAGTGGTTTGAAAAACTGAAACATATTAATGCATGTCCTTCACGCTGAAAGCAGGCTCTCGAACGCATCGTTTGCTGAAGTACCTGCAGAGCTGTGATTTGTAAAGTGCCGTTTTCCATTAGGCTAATGCGCTGGTCGTTGCCCAGGATTCTTTGGCCGTCACGCTCCCATTGGATGCTGGGGAGAGGGTTGCCCATGACGTGGCACTGCAGTTGGGCAGTGCTGCCCGGAGAAAGCGTTTGGTTGGTTGGGCCTTGGCGGATGATGGGCGGGATCCGGTCGGATGGGGCTGGGGAGGAGACAACACAGGTTAGATTTGCATGTCACATGCTTGATTTGCAGAGAAACACCAATTAGGAAACATGCTTATCAACTGAATAATTGGATGTGGGGAATGTTTACACACTGTATGACAATTTTCACACACTTCTCTCTCTATATAAATATGTACAAAGAGGTATAAATGTATTCTTAAATAATCCTGCTGTTTGGGCAAAGTGTGAAAAAACCTCAAATCAGGAAGAAAATCTGCAGTACAGAAGATTTCTTAAAATCTGAAAATACCACAGAAATTTGAAAAAAGTCTATAAATAAAAAAAAAATACTGTTTTTAGACAAGGACAAACCAGCCAACACATGCGTAAGAAAAAAAAAACCATAGAATAAAAATAAACAAATGTGAAAATTAAACACCTGTATTGTATTTCAAACTATGCCTGCAGTTGTATCAGGCATACTATAAATGCCCTGAATTCACACTTTGCCTGTAACGTATGTTTATATAATTGCCGTTTGTTGGCAGCTCTGTGTAACTGAGGTCAGCTTCCGCCTGGATGCCGTGTTAAAAAGATCTGCGATTCTCTGTTTAATTAGATAAATGGAGTAAGAGCATTCATTCAAGCCGCTTTCACGCGATCAGAGCGTAGCTTCTGTTTCCATCATTTCCATTTAAATTAATCCACTGCACATACAGCCTGAGCCACCTGCTTTATGTTGTCTTTACTAGTCATTTTACCTTACATTTTGCCAGTTGACAACTACTAAACATATCTTTTCTAAAGCTGATTAATTAAAGCCATTAGTCCTGTGGATATTGATGGACGCAGATAATTAAATGGCTAATGAAGATTATCAACAAAAGTCTTAAAAATGGACTAAAACAAAGTGGATTTTTGCATTCACGGTTCACAGCGAGTATTGATAGAGAGATGCGTGTATGATGTAGCCATTGCTCAAAATCAGGGGAATTGATGTGATGTTGTGTTTAAGTTCATTTCTGCAGCATGAGTCGCGTTTAGCAGGATCCCGTTGTTTAACACGACGGTGTTCACATGAATCATTTATTCTCTGTTTGACTGGAGCTACAAACATGTCATCCACTGACCTAAGCTGGAGAAACTCTCTGTATAAATAATTGACAATCTGGTTACTTTAGCATTCTTATTTGGGGAAACAAGGACTGCGCGCTGCAGCCTGCTACCCTGACATTTTCCTCTGCCGCGGTGAAATAAAAGCAAAGAGCGTAAGGTCAGAAAGGAAGACGGGGTCGACAGCGCTTCCGCAATCCCATCGTCTCACAACCTAATGTAAAAAATTCACAAGCACGATCCTCAACAACCATGTCCTTGGGTGGAATGACCTCCGTAGTGCATATGTGTCTATATTTTTCTATAATAGTTTGCAGACCATTGTTTCAAATGTATATATTTTTACGAGGCAAAGTCTGCTGATCGTAAATATACAATGTTTAGCAGTCGACGGTCGTCTACACATAATGACTACCAGTCATAAATATCCTTAAACATATAATATCTGTTGCCCATTAATACTCTGTACTAAACTGTCAGAGTTTCCTATACCTTCCTTTAATGACTGGTTTACCTAAACAGTATATATAATGTCACAAAATCATGTACTGGAATATCTAGCGTTCTTATACTGCCCTATAATGTCCAGTGGTTTTATACAGCATATATAAAGTATATATGCTCACATACATTTACTTTTTTACTTTACAGTCATTTAGCAGACGCTTTTATCCAAAGCGACTTACATATCATTACAATTGTTACAATTTAACAAATTCTTGCTTTCCCTGGGAATCGAACCCATGATCCAGTGTTTGAACCCATGATCCAACACTAGCGCTCTACAGACTGAGCTACTGGGAAAGATACATAAAACAAAGATTCTTATTGCCTGGCGATTATGTGTTCATTCAAGAGTTCATTAATAAATGCTTTTTAGCAAGTGGGTGACTATTTATGGCCAAAATGGAATCAATTTGTACATTTAATCTGTGCATCTAATATTCAGGTGCATTCTGGGAGATTAAATTTCATTATCCCGCCGCGGCAGTAAACAGTCGTGACACTGGACGCATGTCACAAGGTTCCCGTGTGATGTGTTGCGAGATGCACTTTGTAACACACCGCATACAAATAAACAGTTTATCCCCTTATCGGGGGGCATGAGGAACAAGGCATATGTTGCCGGGGTTATTTGCATAGCGTGATCACACCCCGTCCTTTCCGATTACGTCTCCAGCGCTTCCTGCTGTTCTCTCATTAAGAGAATACAGACGTTTTAATTCACAGCGGCTTTGAAGGCTTTTTCATTTATTTTGGTTTTGAGCAAACAGACCGTGGGGAGCAAAGCCGCAGTTTGTTCAAAAGCGAGCTGAAATATTACTCAAATCTTTGTGATAAGCCCTCACAGAATGATTCAATTACGTGTACAGTTCTGGACCTTTAACGCTTTTAGATTCCAAGGGCCACATCTGACGGGCTCGGGTGTGTGTGTGTGTGTGTGTGTGTGTGTGTGGGTGGGGGGTATTGCGACTCACTGCTTTCCACCTCCAGCAGGGCTTTGGTCAAGATGCTGCCCGCCACACTGATGGCCTGGCAGATGTAGTACCCAGAATCCTCGCTGTGCACATCCGTTATGGTCAGCTCTCCGCTCAGGGACACAGAGAATCGGCCTGACTGAGACGGGGGTTGACTGGGAAACAGTAGCACCTGTGATGGAGGAAAAATAAAGCACCAAACCGTGAGATTATTACTGAACATGTGTGTGTACTCTAACTTACTCACACTTGTCTTTATTGTGGGGTCATAGTGGGGTCCAACCATTGACCCCCACACCCAATCATCAAACTCAAAAGCATACTCCGGCAGCATAAAATACAGGGCCCTACTTCGATCGGAATGCTTGGACTTTTCTCAATCAAATATAGTTGTAGTTTGTAAAAATTGTTTCTCCAACCATTCCATTTCCATCTTATTTCATTTCTGAATGGACCTTGTAAATAAATGAACTTGTCACATTAACGACTGAGCAACATCAAGGGTACACATTTTCCGTGGGATAAAAAAAGACATGACACATTCTGTGTGTGACATCAATTAGTCTGAGATTCTCATCTATCCTGACGTGGACAATGGCGGCATTTCCTCAGCAGCAGGTTGGATCACACGGAGTCTTCCTCACGAGGCCGTGCCGCCGACAGCTGCCCTTTTGTTCCCGGCGGGCAGCGTGTGAGTGTGCTTAATCCCAAGACCCCTCACCCCAATCATGACCGGACCCTCTTCTTTACTTCACTGCCATATACTCTGACCTCTCCAACGGCCACACGCAGTCAAAGAGCAGACGAGAGCGAGTTGACCAGAGATTACACGCAGCGCTCAAACGCACAAGAATGATGAAGCGACAGAAGACAGGGGGAAGAAAACTGGAACTGGCTTCCTGCCTCCGAATGCTTCAGTATAACCACAGGCGGATTTCCACAATTCTTCAGCAGCACTTTATTAATAGAGACGTGTGCATGTTATCTAACCGGGCCCAGGGACAAGTTCTATCTCTCCATGACCCACTGAGACGACGCGGCTGCACGAATCCCAGTGTTCCCAATTCTTAACGGGCTAGAAGGCGCCTCCATGTCTTGGTTTGATTTAGGGATTGTGTTTTCCTCTGACCCTTGAATAGCTGAGTTATCTATAATGCAGTGGCAAGCTATTCACGGCAGGGACGTCGACTCATTTATGTTAAAAACCATCTGAACATGCAGAAAAACAGAATAAAAAGCCTCGCAAACAGAAACTCCTGTAGTCTACAGAAAAACCACTGAAAAAATAAAACAAACGCAAGTGTCCAATTAACAAGTCTGAATACAGTCACGTGACAAGCCTTCAGTCAGGCCCTGCAAAAAGAGCTTAAAATCCGTTGTATGGATAAAGAGCAGCGTTGCATTGTGCTTCAATGTGTACACAGCCTTCAGGGTTAATGCTGCAGGCGTGGGCGGGGCTCTAGGATCCCTCACCAGCTGATTTGACAATTAATTGCACACCAACAGCTGAAATGTGGTTGGTTATAATCATTATTCATTCATTCGGTCATCTTATACTGCTTCATCCTTTACAGGGTCGCGGGGAGCTGGCGCCTATCTCAGCGTCTTAGGGCCAGAGGCAGGATACACACTCTGGATTGGTGGCCAACCATTCGCAGAGCGGGACAGACTAACACATTCACACACTCACTCATACCTATGTGGTCATTTTTCCAATTCCAGTTAGCCTGAAAAGCATGTTTTTTGGAAACTGGAGAACCCGGAGGAAACCCGCGCAAGCACAGGGAGAACATGCAAACACCACACAGAACGACCCGGCCGGCCTCAAACTCACACCTCGAGTGTCAAACGAAAACCATCTTGCTGTGAGGCGGCAGCGCTAACCACTGCGCCACCGTGCCACCTGTTATAATCATTATCAACACAAAAATACGTGTTATGACGTTATGACAGGGCAGAGCAGCTGAAATAATTTAATAAATATTAATTGCCAGAATTTGATCAACATTGGGTTTGTGATTCAAATACTTTCAGGCCTTCTATGAAGGATTTGAAGGCCCTGATGACCCACCACTGATGTAATAATAATAATGTAGTTACAATAAATTGTTTGGTTCAATAATGTAATAATTTTTGCAGTTGAATTTGGTTGAAATTCCCCGGATATAAAATTATATTCAGAGACGTGTGAACCAGGGGCTCTTTCAATCAAACGCAAGCACTTAATGCTAAAGTGACACTCCACGTGAATCCGAGACAAGCAGAACGGAGGAGAATCCGCAGGAAGCCATTCTCAAGGCTGGCTCAGCTGGATAATGAAAAATAAATCCATCAGATTCCCAGCCAATATGAGATGCTGGATGCTTTCCCTACAATATATAAGAGTCACCACCTCGTCTTTAAGCTGGGATTTAAAGTGCTCTTACAGCCCGGTTATCTGCAAAATACATATTCCCTCGCCTCAACACGCTAATTTAGAAATGATGTCGCATATTTATCATGAGATTTGCCACTTAGGAAATCAAAACAGTAGTTATGATCTTCAAATGGTCTGAAATAATTACCACAATATTTATTTCAGCCACAATAGGATTTTTTCACAATACTGTAGGAAACTTGGATTTTTCTGAGATCCATTAAAAACGTGAATCACTGTAAGATAATATGGGGGTATCAACTTACTACAACATGAGCCAACAATCCATACACAGTTTCTCGTTCTTCTCCTACATCCATTCATCTATTCTCCTGTCTGTCTGTCTGTCTGTCTATCTATATATCTATCTATCTATCCCATCCATCCATCCATCCATCCAGATCACAGTGACGACGTGCGCGAAGTTTCCCTGGTGTGTGCGGTCGGATCTCACCTGACTGCCTTCTTTCTGCCAGAACACTGCAGGCGGAGGATTTCCCTTGGTTCCACAGAGAAAGGTGACCGTCCGGCCCTGAGCGGAGATCTGATCCCGAGGACGAACCACGATCTGAGGAGGAACTGAGAGAGCAAAGAGAAGGTGTTTTAAATAAGAGCTTGACGTCAAGTTGAGTATAGAAGTTAAGTCTAACTCGCACAGGCAGATTAAGTTAGTGTGCTGGTGGCATGCAGCCGTAAAAATGCCGTTCTTGATGCTGTCCATTGCTTTGGCAGTTTACAGAGAAGATGTGGTTAGTAAGATGCACAACCATCTCTGCTATCAAGTCTTTACTATTATGAGCTTGTTATTTTACTGGCCCTTGCTAGCAAAACCAACATTGACTCTTTCACCTGCAGAGTGTTTAATTGTGCTACTAAATTTGGATTCATTTTGCCGTCCTGTTTTCTTTCAGTGACAATTTTCACTATTGTTCTGACACAAACTATTCCAACCGTTCTGACACGACTGAGAGCATTCTGAAAGCTCTAGCAGAACCTCAGCGCAAGCACTGAGAAACACTCTGAGTGCCAGTAAATGCGTGTGAAGAGCTCTTATCGGAGCGGGAAGCAAAAGCAAACATATGCTTATATATCACTGACCCAGACGCTCTCAACCCGGCGTTTTCTCTCTACAAATGGAGGTCTGGAGGTGATCAAGTAGCTCTTTACATCCTGAGAGCTCCATCGAGTGACTGTCCTGCTTTCGCGTGTCTCTCTGAATTTCCACCAGATCTGGATCTCTTGTTTTTGATCATTGATTTGTATTTATTTATTTATTTTTTTTATGTTTATATTCACAAAGTAAACGTGACCAAAGCAGTTTAAAGCAGTTAAGTGTCAAGGTGAACCCATTGTAACATTTAGATTTAAATTAGAACAGTACTGGTTGATTTGTATTTTTAGATTTAAAAAGAAACTAAGTTTCACATTAGAAGACTTTGTTTTTTCATTCTTCACGCTGTTTCTGACCTGGACTGAACTTTTACTGCGTTCTATAAACAGCTTTTAAATATGAAATCACATTTTAAATTGGGCATTTTAATATTGATGTTGAATCATCACAACATGTTTTTTTCTAAAGACCGGGGATATGGTGCAGATATTGAACCCAAATACAACAATTTAAGAAATATTTGCTGCTCTTCTAAACAAGAAATGTAATGTTTGTGTTGAATGCTGCTCGTAAAAATGATTTGTTTAGTGATGAAGAAATGGTAAATCAACACCAGATCATATTTTTAAGTTAAACATTAAAATGTGACGTTGTTTTAAATAAATATTATATTAATATTTAGATGAGTTTAGTGCTCGTAACACCAAGGTTGTGGGTTCAATACCGTGAGAAAGTGTATTGGGTGCATTCACTTTCCAATATAAAACGGCCTAAAAAATGCAAAAAGGCATAACATATTGTACTTTAATTTGTGAACAAGCTCGTTTCTGTATGATTCTAACATTAGGTCGATGGCCTGACGGGGAAATAAAGCATCGAGAGTGGAATATCAACTAAACTGATCATCATCCTTCAGAAGCTCAAGCTGGGCGAAGGTTGATGGTTATTGATCATCCTCCTGCTCCTGCCCTTTATCAGACGCCTCTGAATGTACAATGCTGTCACCTTTAACCTTCAGCAGCTAATTGATTTCTCATCCTCCTTCACACACTCCGGCATTTTTCCCCGTTTCACACACGATTAGAGTGGCGTGTCAGGCCTGACAACACACATTTATACTCAGGAAAGGCTTTCTCCTTTAGCTCACCTCGAATCTACAACTAATTCATCACACCAGATGCTTGATGGCATCTTCACCTCTAATGTGGCTAACAAAACGCACTTGCACCATGCCAATGCTAGTATTTTATCGCTCATAAGATTCATATTTATTTGAGCAAATACTTAACTTGATTTGACTGATCATCCACCCATCCATCCATTTGACTGTCTATCTATCCATCCATCCATCTATCCATCTATTCATTCATCTATCGAAAGAATCTGTCCATCCATCCATGATGGTTGGTGGCATCAGTCACTCATTCAGATCTCTGCCACTCTCATTTTACACCATTACCCCTCCCTTTTCTATTTTTACTACTGCTATTACTAGTAAAACTCAGCACAAAAGAAGCAATCGGCATCGAGGCAGCTGTCTGGGATCGATGCGGTGGTCTCTTCGCCTGCCTGCTGGCATTTCTTGGAGACTTGGCTGTAAAGCACGGACTTCCTCACAGCTTGAATGCGACCAGCACGGAAGCAGCTCGGGATCCAAAAGAGATTGCCCATATGGGTCACAGGTCATTGTCTAAAGGTCAAACTGGGGCCCTGCCCTGACACCGGAGTTCAAATCTGAAACAAACCCCTTCTGCAAGACTGTGAAAGAGAGGGGTCTATGAGTTGTATTTTTAAGCTGGATGCTGATAGTAATTCATCACGTCAAAGTTTTAATTCATGAGAGTGGATCATTCTCTGTCTAAACAGAGAACTTGGGGAACGTGACCTGCAGCAACAGTAAAAAGTAAAAGTGCCTTGGGCCGTGATAAATAATTACCAGTTAAAACAACATTACACACACAGCGTGAGGTTTGAGGAAAGCAGAGAATGGAGTGTCATATAGCAGCTAATGTGGTGTGACAGGGAAGGAATGGAAAGAGAAGGGATTAGAAAGGTACAAAACAGACCTTCAAACAATAAACAAAGGATACAGAGACAGACGANAGTTTGTATTTAGTTTGTTTATTTACAGCAACAAACAATTTGATGATACATTATATATATATATATATATATATATATATATATCGTGCTAAGTGAACTACACATACGCTATACTTTGAAACTGATTTATGCTTTTCCAGAAACTCAAGCCCACAACTGTGGAGTGCCAGCTCTACTGATTGAGCCAGAAAAAGAGCAAAGGTGATTCATCTGTATCTTCTGAAGCTCTTAGACACAAACCATCTGTTTAGACACATCTAAATCTTCCCGGAGATCTCCATGAACATTACAGATGGTGTGCTGGAGGAACCGTGAAGGAGTCGGGCCGGCTAGTGACAGTCACATCACCCACGCAGACTTAAAAATATACTTTAATCTTCCAATCCACTTTCTCCATGATCATCAAAAAAGTTCCTGCCCCTCCGCTCGGCATGAGCAGGAATGAGACTTGCGCACAGAACAGCATGTGTTCGTAGAGAAGTCTACGCTGTGTCTATCTGCAGACGACGTCCATGACAGGCAGTTGTCATCGTCTTGAGAGTGATGCAGACAGAACGCGGGGAAGAGTTGCGCTCCACTGCGCCACTCCACAATTAAAACCTCCTACATGCAATTAATGCAATCTTCAGAGTGTAACCAATGAGACGCTTTACAGGATCGCAGGTTATCTACAGCAATGCAGGGCATATGTTCATACGCAGAGCCGAGCAGCTGCTTCTGTCTATCAATATCTGTGAAATTTACAGGAAGTAGAGAAGAATGAGTGTAAAATCTGCTTAAATGGTGTTTGGTGGGGAGCCGGTGCAGTTTTAAATAGGCCTCCCTGGAGCTTGCGATAATGCACATGGCTATAATCAGTCATGTCTGAATTTAGAGTAAGACCCAGTTAGGTTTGCATTATTATTTTTTAGGGCATCTTTAAATGCATTTAGGAAGGTGTATGAGTGCTGCAGGAGTAATCTGGAGTCTTATATCATGCTCATTGTCTCGGTTCTTGCATAATGCAAATTCCAAGGTCAATTGAGGAAATTTTTCCGCTTTACCAAAAAGTTAGATTAGCACTGAAGACAACATCATGATTTTATCAACACAATGGCAATTTGACCTCTCAGGTCTTCATGTCGAATGTTTTTTCCAAAACACAAGCCGATCAATTTTTTTCTTTGTTACGCAAGAAAAACTTAAGTCTGGAGATGCAGCTGCTAGGCGTAGTAGTGATCAGTGACATCATAGCCTTACTCCGCCTCCAACACCCACTCTCTTTCTGTGAACGCTGATATTCACTGTGCTTGACTTTTGTTCTTTGTATTTTTCACAAAAAACTTACATCTGACCATATCTTCTAGAGCTGCAAAATTAATCGTTAAAAGATCACAATCTCAATTCTACCCCCCTCGCGATCTTAATTCTCACAAAATGACAACGAGCATCCAGCTGTTTTGTCATCCAATGTTCAGTCGGGAGTTTCTGTGTTTCTCCGTTCAGGGAAATCCGCCTAACACACCTCCTCACGCTTCTCACCAGTGCAGTGTTCCATTGCGTATCTTGTGTTTATCTGCATTATCCTCCGCACGAATTCTCTTGGCTTTCTTTTCGGCTAAGGGAGTTAATTATTTAAGATTGTATTTTTATAAAATACTGTAGTCATTGGACAAGAACGCCTGCGTGGTGACGTCAGCAGTACTTCAGCGAGCATGCCATGTATTTTTCATTCTTTTTAGTGTTATTTAGTCTTTTAGAAGTGCTTTTTGCGTTATTGTTGTGTTTTGTCTAGCAGGTGTTTTAATGTTTTGTCAGTTCTTTAAATTGCAAAATTACCATTAATGAATCAATGATGACAACTTACCATTAATGACCTGTGAGTCTGAATTAATGTAGTCTCTGGTCTTCGTGCCCGATACCATTGTGTTTATTTAATGCAGTGCGTTAAAATACCATTTCTAAGAATACATGTGAAATTCAGAAAGAGTGTGACAAATCATCATAGTATGGTGTTGTCACCAACATGTTGAAAAAGATACTACAACCCTCTAGTACATGGGTTGGGAACGTATGACTCGCGAGTCATATATGGCTCTTTTGGTGGCTGCATATGGCTCTTTAAAAATACATAAATGTAAAACGTTCTCCGGTATTTCAATCCCATTAATTTCCTGGTTGCGGGAACCAATCGCTGGAGCCAATCACAGCTGTCCTCCTGACAACACCATGTTTTTATTGGATAATGCTTAATGTTGTCGTTAGGACGTTAACTTCCCTGCACTTCTTTTTAATATTCAGTAGTTCGCTAGCAAAATCGGAAACCCTCAAGACGACGGCAGTATAACCCAATGGAGCAATTTTCCTTTGTGGAGAGAGAGCAGCTTCTGTATGGAATCAGGTTTTAAAAACATCAAATGTAAATTAATAAAAACGAAAAGAATTCTAAGCGTTTTTGTTTTGTTTTTATTTTACGCTTGCATTCTCAACTGTAAAAACTTTTTTCCCGTTGCGTTTTAGATTTTTGCATTAGTGTAGCAGCGTGCGCGCGCGGTGCCTGCGTACAAACACCAGGGTTTGCGTGTTAGTGTGTGTTGGTGAGAGTGACGTTTGCTAGACGTATTTCTTTTGCAGTTGTTTTCCAAGCGGCGTGTTGTCCAGCGATCGCTTAATGTGGGGTAGAATAAGTAAGAAGTGGATGTCCTCCTGATATTTAATTTATTTTATTTGTGTTGGATTTATTGGATACATATATTTGTGTATGTCTGAGTTTATTTTAAGCCATTAAAATTTTTGTTATGGCTTTAATGTGCGTCAGAAGAATAATACTCATGCTAGTGCGGAGATCTTGAAACATGTGCGCACCGTGTTTCTGGTCTTCACGTTTGTTTTTGTCAGAATTAAAAGTTGAAAACAACCACACAAGTATTAAGACATTTTACATATAATAACAGAATATCAAACGAAGTTATCACAACGAGTTGAAAGACTGTTGTCCTGCATTTCATATTGGTTTTACAAATATGCATAGTTTTATTATAGCATTTAGCATTTAACATATAGCATTTGTATTTAGTTTTAAACA
This sequence comes from Paedocypris carbunculus, assembly GCA_028128575.1. Classification (NCBI taxonomy): domain Eukaryota; kingdom Metazoa; phylum Chordata; class Actinopteri; order Cypriniformes; genus Paedocypris; species Paedocypris carbunculus. Next base: position 1,591,537 of record SOMO01000018.1, on the reverse strand, counting down.
GGTATGGCTCTTTTGGACTTCATTTTTACCAATATGCCGTGTTTATGGCTCTCTCAGCCAAAAAGGTTCCCGACCCCTGCTCTAGTAGAAGACTTGGAAATAAGATCACCATGGTGTTTTATTATAGGTTTTAAAGTTGTAGGAAAATAATAACACATTTTACAAAACTATATAGTTTTGTAGTAACATGCTCAGAAATAAATAATTTGGAGTTGATTATATTGTCATGTTGTTAAGTATAACATCATAGATCTGATCAGATTTACATTTCCAAAAAAAGATCCCAGTGAATTATGGGCTGTCTGGTGCAGGAGCAGACGTTCTCCCAATTAAAGTGTCACGACGGTCCGTTTGAGTCTAGCACGGTCGTTAGCAAGGTGGGTGGTGTGAAGCTCCGCTAGGTCACAAACTTTGAATTAAATGTGACTCAGACACAAACAACTAAAGAACGCGAGCGATCCAGACAGACATGCTGGGCTGTGAAACCCGTTATGTTCAGCAGAAACAACACGCTTCTTTTAAAACCATTCTTTGGTTTGCTTTCTTTGGTCTAACGTAATCTGTCAGTGTCATATATATATATATCATTTTAACTGTATTTTTCCTTGACAGAAATAACTTTGGTCGCATGTACTCGTTACTGTGGCTGCAAGAAGCGTGTGTTTGCTCTGTGCTATTCCTAGAGACGTTTTGGGTGAATCGATGTTAAACTTGGTGCTATTGCAAAGCCTCAAATCCAGATTCAAGTTTCTTCTGCAATTACCGGATGACACAGGGCGGCGCAGGACCACACAGGAAGTACAGAGCGCTAAAGTCGCCATTAGAAGAAAAATCTCTGACAGGACAGGAAATCTCAAGACATGCCGCTGACAGGAATTGTTGGCAACTTCTGTGACTAGGTTGTTCTTCCGAAACGATACACCTCAAGATATAGTGGTCAAAACGCATGGGTTTCTGTTCAAATGTAACGACATGGTGTTGAATGCTCTTAAACACCATATTGTTATTATTTAAATTCAACCTTGTGTGTTGGTACACAAGCCCCAAAGAACACATCGTATATATGAATATAAAAGTGTGGCGGTATATTTTTCAACTCTTCTGTCAGTGGAGAGCTCTTATTAGAGGGGGTTCCATTTTTCTGAATCTCTATGAAGGGCAACATTTACTAATTAGGTCAACAATTACTAATTTTACTGAAACAAAAAATGATGTCATACTAGTAATTGGACTTTAAATCTGTCCCGGCCAATCAAAACCTGTGTGGAAAATCCCACCTAAAAGACCCCTGAAAAGCATGCGAATGAAATGAAATGATACTTACGTGGTGGACCGGCTATAATGGAGGTGATGATGGAGAAATGGAAAGAGACACAAAAATGAGATAAATGAGATGAGTGGACAGAATGGAGCATGGTTTTGTGCTTTCAGTAATGAGGAGGAAAAACATCAAACGTGTGGGATGAGGCTGCGAGGAGCAACGGTTAAATAAATGTTTTTTTATCGTGTCAACTTGGAATAACCATAATTACTAGACGATATTTAAAGGTTATTTTTGAGCAGGTCGTGTTCGCCACAAAACATTTGGTTGCTATGGAAACACCCGTGATGCAAGAACTGCGCATGAAAATGCAAAACAAAAATCACATTTATTACTTTTTTTTTAAATATACATTTAGTGTTTTTGCTGAATTTAATGTTCAGCAAGATAAGTGTGTGTGTGTGTGTGTGTGTGTGTGTGTGTGTGTGTGTAGTGGTAAACCGTAGGCCTCTGAGCTACAGGTTGAAATACAAGTTGCAAAGAAGTACATTTTTTGATTGGAGTTTATACTACTAATTAAATTAAAGGCAAAAAAGGCCACAAAAAACAGAACTCTAATTTGAACCGTTGTTCTGGAGCGACGAGGCTGTAATAGCAGCTACACAATCGTCCTCCATCAGCTGTCAGGTGAAATAACTCACAGCAAGTCTGTAGCTATAAGCATCAATTAACAGTGAGGAACTCTTAATGCGCGCATGTTCCCGAGCCCACAGTCATGTTTTATGGAGCGAGATTTGCCTCAAACCAGATGGAATTATGTTAATTGTATCTGGCAGCTTTAAATAAATTGCAGTTGCCATAGCGCTTCTGTAATCAGGCAAACGCAAGACCAGTGCGAGTGTGTGAGTGTGCTGCAAATTTGCCTAGATAATTTTACACAAGTCCAAAGAGTCCAAACATGTCCAGTTCGGTTCATCGCAAAGATGTGTCTGTGTGTGTGTGTGTGTGTGTGTGTTTGGTTTGTTTGTAACTCACCATGCACCTGAAGAGCTCCGGAAGCTTCTGCTTTTCCCACACTGTTCTCTGATAAACAGGTGTACGTGGCTTCGTCTTCCGCCTTTACCTGGGTCAGACGAAGGCTGTTGTCAGGACGGATCTCGAACCTGTGACAGAGTGAGCTGCTGTGATCATTCTGCTAGATTCCGCGTCTAGTTAGTGCAGTTTCAACCAAGTCAAAGCGTAACAATTTAATCACAGTCGAGCCTAAAATGCCTGTTTTCTATATTTAAGAGGGGGGACCTTTGTCTGGAATCCACAACTTAAAGGCCTGTTTGAGAGTCAAGATTAGATTTTACGAGATTAACTTGGTTAAAGTTAATGCCCAACTGACAATTAAGGTTAGAGTAAAGGGGGTGAGGAAGTGGAATATTCTGAAGATAGTGAATGTATTACATTAATAGTGAAACCCCACTTTGCTATATCTGCAAGATTGTGTGTGCCCACCTTCCACGTGGCAGTTCTCCTTCCTCTTTCCTCCAGCGCACAGTGGGTGTGGGGTCTCCCTGCACCTCACACTGGAAATCCACGGTGTCATCAGCCAGGACCACCTGATTCACCGGTCTGCGCACGAACATGGGTCTCTCTGCAGGAGAGGAGCATTAAAGTGAGATCCACGACAGCAAACGTCCTCCGTGACATACCTACCAAACACCACAAGCTCAGCAGGGTCGCTGTCCTTCTCTCCGACCATGTTAGTGCCGACACACACATACATTCCCGCGTCACTTTTCCTCGTGTTGGAGATCATCAGCTTCCCGCCTCGGACCTGCAACAAAAGCACAAATGCACAAAGAAGCGAGAGGTTAATAATCACCAACTGAAGAGCAGAGCTGATAACCAACTGAACCCGTGTCTGAATAAGTGTTTCAGGGCTCAGAACCGAAATAAAAGCCTACCAGAGCAATTGGACCGTTTATGAAACACTCAAAGCTGGATGAGCGGCCAAAGCAACACATTCAGCAAGTGCTTTTATTGAGAGACTGATGTGAAATGTGCATTACTATGTTTGTCTCAGTGCAGAGTGTGTATATGTCAGTGGGTGCCTAAATTGTGTGTAAAGTATGGAGATGTGTGCATGCATGTTTTTCTGTGAAAGGTGTGTATGTGTATTTTGTGTTAATAAAAAACGGTCTGTGTGTACGCCTACATGTTTGTGTAAGAAAAATAGAGTAAATAGAGAAGTGTGTGTTTAAATGTCACTGTGTGTGTGGGTGTGTGTGTTTGTGTGTGTGTGTGTGTGCGCTCGTGTGTGTGTGTTCCGGCATGTGGGTGTGTAAAAAATAATTAGTTAGGGAAATCCCGAGCTATTGTGTATAACCATGTGTTTTCAAGTTTTAAGCGTGTGTGTGTTCAAACAAAACTGTGTGTGTGTGTGCCTGTACGTCTAATAAACAGATGATGTGGATGTATGTTTGTGTATAAGAGAAAGACTATATGTGCATATGGGTAAGAGAGTGTGTGTGTGTGTGTGTGTGTGTGGTAGACAGTGGAGAAGACACTCACAGTTATCCGCTCATCCTTGTCGTTAACTTTCATGTTGTTCCTCTTCCAGGAGATTGTGGGCTCCGGGTGGCCCCGTGGAGGGATGCACTCCATCACTGCCGGCTCTCCCGCTGCCACCACCACATCGCCGGGAGTCTGACGGAAATCATCCCGGAGAACTAAAACAGAGAGTGAAGAAACCAGACCACAATGAGCATCACACGTAGGTTCTATAGCATCAACACACCACACAAGCAATAACTCTGGACTATGTAACAATTTCAGAAAAAAACTGAATGAGTGAACATTGAATGAATGTAAAGAATTGGATAATTCTTGAATGCAAACAGAAATTCAGTCAGGGGAATCTGCCAATCAGCATCAGTGGGAGGTACACAGGTCATTGGTCCCATCGATTGGACAACTTTTAATTATTGACTTCACTTTTAGCATTGGAACATTCTAATAAGTCGCAGCTATTACTGGAAACATAACACAATTTCCCTGTCTCCTTTGTTGTCTGGTTGAGTGACGTTGCTGCCCGTTCAGTATGTAAGGCCCATCGTGCGTTCGAGGTATGTCAATTTCTTCGCATTATATCAAACTAAACTATCAAGACACAGTTTTAACTTTTAACATGCCCACCATAAATGAAATTGTGATTGTGTATAAAATGTAATCTTTTGAGTCTTGTCTGTAATATCGTTCCACAAGGGCAACAGTTTGTAGTGTGTCGTAACGGATTGGGTAACCATTTTTTTCCCCGCGTTGAATCTGTTGGCAAATCACCACCTCTCCCCCCGGTCGTAATTTGCACACCGTCCACGATGGCCTCATAAATAATGCAATCTTCCTCCTAACACACTACTATGAATAATTAAATAACTTCAGCTAAATCACTTTCCCTAAAATAAGCCATTGTTCCAGCTCATGTTGAAATACAGCGAACAAAAACTCGCTGGTAAAACAAAGGCTTGTGCCGCAAAACACAGCAAAGCAACAAATAACACCAGCATCCTTCAATCGACCTTCCTGCACCTCTGGGGCTGATGGTATCACTTCTCCCCTCCATCTGGATTTCCATTTTACCGCCATTTATCTGATTCCTTAGCACAGAATTGCCAATAGTTTAATCTGACCAGCGCTCTATCAACACACTAACTCATTCCTCGGCCACACGGCTATAAATGGCTCTCTGTGCCCAAGAGCGAAGGGTTTGTACACGGATGGAATCAGAGGCTTTGGACTAGCAAAGAAACACACACAACCTGAACACCTAAGAAATGCACTAAAATAGACTCTGTTCTAGCCAGAAGGCTATAAATACAGACTGAAGAGTTCCCTTCAGGGACCAGACTAAACCTGAACCCTGGAACTGGCTCCAAAAAAGGCTTCAGGACAACTTGATTTTTGCTGGATTGCGCATTTTGGAGGATTTAACTGCAATGGTCTCATGCCTTCAATCGAACCCTTGAGTGAACCAGTCTACTGCTGGTTCAGGAACGTCCATTTAATCACTAATCTATGCTTCCATTTACGCAAAATATTGTTTCCTAATTCAGATTCACATTGGTTCTTAGAAGTGTGAATAAGAATCTCTTGTTTTTCTCTTTTAGTGGAGAAAAAATTATTAGACCAGTCTGGAAAATAAACCCACAGCTTGTAATTTCTCTCTTCTCCATCTTTGTCTCTCATCGTTGCTCTTAACAATCTGTAATTTATTTTTTGTGTTTCTTCAACTCGAGCTGACATTTCAAAAATCTTACGTAAACCGTCCAAACTTTCCTAATGAAACGCCAGACTTTTAAAGCTGCTGAGATCAGCCCGACGCTATAATTTGCACATCAAGTCCAAGCAGAGATGAATTATAGAGGAACGGAGGATGGAAAGACATGTTTTAAACGAGAGCTACTCGCAGAGTTGTACGAATTCAACAGATCGCCAAACGTTGGAGGGATCAGAAGAGCGTCAGTTTTCTGGGACAATTAGAGAAAACTGAGACCTGCTTGGCCAATTTGTCAGACAAAACTGAAGCGACAGTTCAATACAGCCAAGTAATTTTCAGAAGCTGATCCTGAGGATCCTGGTGTCCTTCAAATTAGCATTAGCACGTCATGAATGCTATGCACAAGGCATTAGTTGCAGCTGCAGACATCTGTCAGCGTCTTGCAGGTAACAGACGACCGGCGATGCATTCAAGGTTCGAGTCTCGCAGACGCGATGTCCTTCGGGGCCACCAGCGCGTCAGCGAGAGCTCGATATGTTCCCAAGGTTCCTAATTCCTCTCGATGAGCAGAAGAAACCAAGTGTGTCAGTGAAGGGTCCTCGAGATTAGAGTCACAAATCTTCGAAGGCGCTGGGGATCAATACAAAGCGAGATTTATAATAGGAAAAATCCGAGAAGATACAGACGGGGCAACAACAACAGCGGAAAAATGGCCAAATGCCAGATGAAATCAAATTTGTTCCTGGCTCTTAATTATGGGTGAAAATGAATTGGTGCGGAGAATGTGTTTATGTGGGTGTAACTGAATCAGGGTTTATTCATTTCACTCTACAGCAGATAATGTACAGCCATTACGTCTAAATTACGGGATTAATGCGGCCGCAATGTCATCATGCTGAGCAGGAGAGTTCAGTTTGATGGATGACGCTCTCTTAGCCAGAGCGAGAGAATACACACGCGGGTGATGAAGCTGGAGCCGGACAAGAGGCGAGGCGTATGTAGGTGTTAGGTACGACGGCGTGCCTCCTTTCACCTCTAATGGATGACTGTCGGCTGCCGCACTTTTAATTTCCTCCCTTTAAACGTGCCCGACAGAAAGGCGCCGGGCTTTACTGCACTACTTCATGAAGATGTCACGGTGAATAATGAAAATAGAAACCAACTAAATGAACAGCGGAACAAAATGAATAATCACAATTAATTGCTGCATGTATAAAAACAATAAATTCAAACATTTGTGTATTTCTATTTTTATTTAAGTGTGTTTTATGTGTGTAAATGTGTGTAAATGTTTTATGTGTGTAAATAAATTGATTTAGGCATTTAACAGAATGTATGTATATATAAATAATAATTTATAAATAAATGAAGTATTGAGCATTACAAATATTGCAACATGCCCTTTAGGCTCCACCCCAAACTCTCATTGGTTGAAGCAATGAAATCCAAAGGTCCCGGCTTTCTTAACCAGTAGCACCATATTTTAGCCGGAACTTGGCAGGAACTAATAAAAGCTATTGGCATGAAATGGTGCTTTTAACATCGATGCTCAACTATTCTTCACTTCATCTTGTCAGTTAAAGCTGTAAAACAGCAGAACATTTAACATTTTAAATCGAGTTAGTACCCTGTGATATCGCCCAAAAAGTCAGTGAATGTCAGAGAAAGCTCTCTCAGGGCGAGAAGCATCGCCCACCTGCGGCTTTAATTAACCCGCCAAGCCCAATCCAAGACTATGTGTGTGTGAATCCATTACCAACACGAACACACACAACAGAAATAAAGAAGACAGTCCCGTGGGCTTATTAAAATCTAAAGATGCCTTGTCAAGCCGACTCTGCGTCTGCTGGCCCTGAGAGCGGCGCCAACGTCTCTGTTGCGTTTGAACGACAAAATGACATTCCTGTGAACTTTCGTATTCTGTCTTCTCACTGCAGCCTTCCAGTGGACATGTGTGCGGAAACAGCAAAGTATATATAATTATTCCCAAAGCCCATCGGGCAGAGGTTCTCAATGTTTTTTTTTAATGAACGGCCAAAAGTTGATGTAAGTAGATGTAATTTAAAGAAATGGGCTAGAAAAAAAAAATAACACGTCACTGATTAAATTGCAAAGAACAAAGACAAAAAATAAAATCAATTTTATAATCAATTGTAGCCATTTTAAGATTATACTTTATTTGAAATGTTGCAATTAACACAAAAAAACTTCTCAATTCGTTGCTAAAATAAAATACAATCTTATTAAATTTCCAACACAAATCCAATAAAATAAAGGTTTAAACAATTGCGGTGTTTCCTTCATTGTAGTTTATTTTAAACATGTCTTACAAATGTTTCTTAAAAAATGTCTTACAAATGAACAAACTAGAGCACCACATCAGACCCCAGGCTGTAAAGGCCAGGAATAATCTAGAAAGTGCTAATTTGAACGGCATAAATCTAAGTAAATAAAAAGTGACTCAAACAGGTAGAAAGGCATCACTCCAACCTAGCACAACTACATCTGACCAACTAACACTGATTAGACTCCGCCAATTACCCATAAAACCTGTGGATGAGGGATTAAGACTATGACCTCTGACCCCTGGTGTCGGCCTTGGGGGAAACTCTCACCTCCCACTCCCCTTCTCCATCTCTCGATCTCCCTTTGAAAGCAAAGTTGCTGTAATCCCACCCGTGAGCTCTGCAGTCCACTTCAATTACCCCTCTGTTCCTCCACCACCGCTGCATTCTGTGGGGCACGGCTAATGAATCCCCCGACTCACAACCTTTCCCCTTTAAAAAAAAAAAATCAATTCTATATCCTCGCCTCTCATTAATTTTAAAGCCGGATCTTTGACATCGTAAGGTATCCCCTAAACCAGCAGTGAGATACGCTGGGGGGCTTCACTCACACACAATGCGTCTGTCCGCGCTGCAATGTGACTGTTGGCTGTCACAATGTCACAATCTTGCAGTGACTGTGACTGCTGGAAAATGTTCAAGATGGGTCAATCGAAGAAATGCCTAATGTCTTTATTACCCTGATTGTTGAAATTGTAGAAAAAGAAAACAGTTATTTTTTTTCTATAAAATATCATGATACATAAATGATACATAAATTGTATTAATTCTAAATAATTAATTCTATGAAAACAATTGGATTAAAACAATTAAAAACACTAACATAGCGCATCATTTACTTGTGGCCAGACACAAATATTGTTAATGTTACATCCTTAAGACCCACTTTGAATAACAAAACAATCGCAATCTGAGAAATTGTAGTTTTTTTTTTTTTTGTTGACAACCAATTGGAGACCTGAGATTGGGATGGGGGGCTAAAAGGAAAGGAAATAAGATGCAGGGGTGGGGGGGGGGCACAAAGGTACTGATCATTTGTGAAATGGTGAAGTGTCTAAGTGGAAAATGTTTCATAGTAGAAAAACAACTATTAATCACCCAACTTTACACTTTGTTCGGCTGGGATGTTTTTAGGGCAGAAACCATTCACCCAAGTTAACACATTTGTACGTTTACTAAACAGCGTTTTCAATCAAGTCACAACCAGGAAAAGACTCCACGGAAGGTCAGTGTGTTCACTAAAAGCTTCTATGCTCACGGATCCTCGTAAAAAAAACGTAATATTCAAATTTACGAGAAACTTTGACGAATGGCTCCTGCTCATAGATGACGGCTTTATACTTTCCTAGGGATGCTTTTGGCATTTCAGTTGGTCATGTGCCAATTCATCCGCTCCACGTAAAGCCATTAATCACATTGTCGGACCAATGTGTGCGCGCATGCTCGTCTGAACAATGTTTCAAAATCGCAGAAGAAGCCAGCTTCCAATGCTGTATCCATCGCCAATTTTAATCTTGTTAAATTAAGGTGGACAATTATGATGAACCGTGTCAATGCAGGTTTCGCCAGCTCTAATCCACAACTATTAACATGCTGGTGATTTGAGCGACACAGGGGATTTTTTTTATCATGCATATGATTTCATAACACGATATATTCTCACTGGCTTTAAACTCGCTGTGGGATTCGGTGGGTGATCAGCTGAACAGGTGGTATTTGAGAAGCAGGCTATTGATTTTCCTGATTGATGATGGAGAATGCTAATCATTATCTGTGTGTGTGAGCATATGGAGAGCTTTAGGCCTGTCTGCTGGCCACTCAAACCTCTCATCTTCTTTAAATGGCCACATTTGTCCACCAACCCACTGGACATACACTTATCCACAGCGGACCACCCCTGACCGGTCAGCAGCAAGCCAGACCCGAGACAAACATTCCGCTCCCACCAACATTCTCCCTCGGGGTGTTTCTAACAACCCATCTGGTGTGAGAGTTGGATGAAACGGAGAGAAAGAAAAGCACAGGTGAAATTCTCAAATCCATATAGCAATTAGAGGAGTGGAAATGAATAAATTATGCACTGCACAAATCCTGAATAAATCTAGATGACACAAATCCTGAAACTTTACAAGAAATTGTATATTTTGAATTTGCATCAAAATGACAAAATCCATAGGTCGTGAGAATATAAAATTAGTGAAATGTTTTGTGTGTTTGTCTGTTTGGTGCGCAGTACTGTATGTGAGTGTGTGTGTGTGTGTGTGTGTGTGTGTGTATATATATATATTCACCGAAACAACACAGCCGAAAGTTGATGACGTAAGAAGAGACTGTGAGAGCTGCACGCGAGCAGTGGCGGCATATAGCACTGCGCAGATCACGACCTCCCCGCGACATTCACTTCACAGCAGTGGCTCTTAATAGAGAACATTCTCTCTCTTCTTACTCCGTTTGAGCAGCAAACTGAAGAGATCAGCTCATCTGCTGCATCTGTAGCGAACATTATTACTTTTATCGCAGCTCTACAGCGCCCAAAGTGGTTGATACATACCACGGCAAAAACTATGAAAAGTCCGCGCTTAGAGTCTGTCAGCGCACGAATCCTCCGCACTTCATCGCGACTGTACTTGATCCGCGTTATAAAGAGCAGTATTTGGAGGAATTAAACCAGCGCACGCGAGCAATAGAACATGGCGATGGACGCACAGAACCAGCGCAGGCAGAGCAGGAGCAGAAGGAGCACAGCAGATCAGAGCGCGTCTCTCTGTCTCCACCAGTTTGCACCCTCGTTGTCTGATGTTCAGTGAAATCCTGCAAATTGTCTCTAATAATACTAATACGTGGGCTATTTTATTAGTTTTAGGCTACTTTATATGTGACAGATAGTATATTTTTTATCCACTGGCCTTATTTAAATACAGTCTCAACTCTTTCTCAAATGTCAGTCAGATGACAAGCTCAACAGAAACCTATTTATACTATTATTAAGACCTGCAGAGAAAATGTTGTATCCTTTGCACTTGTTCTGAATGCACTTTAGACTTAAAGGCAATTTTTAATGGAGGAACATTTAATTTTACAACATTTCAGCAGGCCAGTAGGTCAAATTAAAACATTTTTTCATTATTATATTTTATACACTTTAGTGTTGCAATATGCTTAATAAATATTTGTATATTTGTAAAACATTTTGTTTCTTTTATTCTTTNTGTGTGTGTGTGTGTGTGTGTGTGTGTGTGTGTGTGTGTGCGTGCGTGTTAAAAACCAAAACCAAAAACCAAATCAAAACCAAATTTCTACTGTGACTTTTTTTTTCACTGATGATTGAATCCATTTTGTCCGTGGTGTTTCAATGAAACATAGAGCAGTGAGCGTTTCTTTTGTGCTGTAGAGGTGTGCAAGTGATTCTCAGCAGTAATCTTTGGCCATCACTAAGAGTTCCCAAGTGGAGACAACACAATTACACAGGCTTTGAAAGGACTCGTTTTGCTCCTCAGCCGCAATGAAACAACCTCCCAATCTCTCTTTTCACAAATCCCTGGATGGAGTGGACGAAAATCTCACAAAAGTTACAAAAATCCCCTGAATTGGCTCGAATCATCACAGATGAAAAAAAGGGTCTTTTTATGGAATTTCAATTGCAATCTGTGTCATCTATGACACCTCTGGGCCTAAAAGACTCCAGATCAAATTTCAGAACTTCTGGCTATGGGATGCCACAGCAGCTTAGCCCAGGTTGGATTTCAGGAGACTAGCTGCTTTCTCCAGGACTTGGATGCATCAGCAAATACACCCGAGTGGTGGAAGGGGGAAGGTGAATCAGAAGGCTGGAGAGGTAGCAGGAGTTGGGGGTTGACTCTTCAGACACGTGCATCATGGACATCTGTCCTTCTCCTCTACCCCCACCAGCGCACAAACACACACTATAGTCTGCATACACACAAGCCAATCTGCTGCCTTTGACGTTTCATCATCCTAAAACCCCGATAGGATCAAAAAGGCCTCTCCAGGCGTAATGAGCCCGGTGCAGGCTCAGGGCAGATGCCCAGACTGATATTGCCTTGGGGACAGTGGGAAATCAACGCCACTGCCTCCACCTCGCGCTCATTTTTCTGCTTTTCCCACTTTTGTTTGTGGTGGCATTAGCATGTGCGTGTTTGTCTTTGCCTTAATGTTCATTTAGATGCTGTCTCTGCTGCTTAGGCGTCACCTGAGTCCCGCTAGAGCCCAGCAGCTGGGATCCCTCGCCATCGCCCTCGCCTGCTTTCACTGCTGATTGATGGAAAGCATCTGGAGAAGCTGATGTGAGGAGAACCTACAGAAAACCGTTTCAGACGTGTGTCCAAACCAGGTTGTCCTGATATCCTAGTCACTTGATACAAAATGACCAATTCCAATGTTAAAACATTGGAGAGCTACAAAAAACTACCAAACTAACAAACATCTGCGTGTAATCTTCATAATTATTAATCTTCTTATCTTTTACATTTTCCTCTCATTCTAGTTTATTTTTCCCTTCTGCACACTCCTAAATTAACGTAATCACGTCATCTCTTCTTCAACACTTCAGTTTTTCATCTTTTAACTCTTTGCCATATTCAGCTTTTATTTTTTTTGCTTTTTCCCCATTGACTTCATCAATTTTCATCGTCCACCCTTTAATCAACAGTTTTTTGCCTCCTTTTTGTAGAAATGTCACTTCAACAATAATTGGCTCAATGAGACTTTTACTTTTATCCATTAAAATCTATTATACTTTTTCAGTTGTCGCAGTTTATGTTTGTGCATTTTTATCACCTCCATTAATTTCACAGGAGCCTTTCAAAAACTTTGATCCCCTTTCTTAATCGAGGTTTCTTGTTGTCAATTTGTAATTTTCATAAACGTATTATCCACAGCAACATGGGAAAACATGTCCTCTTTCAGGAGTATTGTGTTTGCAATTGAACGCAACCAAAAATATTTCGCATGAGCCGAACACGGTCCTCACTTTCCGAACAAGCCAAAACAATGGATGCTCGAGACGGCCTGACAGCGAACATCACTTCAAGGCTCTTAACTGCTCGCAAAGCGCTCGCTTTGGACTTTCCGTGAAACCTTTTAGTCCTCGTCCTGTCAGAACAACAAATTGCAGTTTCAAATGAGTGTTGTTCACGGGCAAGGCCACATGTGCCGCACACACACGGATGGTGGGTGTTATTATCTGGGCTAGTGTGATGAACAGAGGGATCCAGAGGCACAGAGCCAGAGAATCGACTCTAACCTCTCGCCCCATTCACTGTTAATCACTGTCCCACCAGCGGCAGCCCCGGGCGGCTCCATCAGGGGACACCAGCCTCATTTAAATGACAGAGAGCTGGTGTTTAATACACGGCTAACTAATGAAGAACCAAGGACCAGGGCTACAACAGACCAATACTGGCACAAATAAAAAGTGGATAGAGTTTCATACATAAAGATCATATTTTTCTACCATAACATTATCTGACCCTTTGCGTTTTGTGTCAGACCCGTTTGAGAGCACCATACAAATGTGTTTGACTCCTCAACTAAGAAACCAACCGTGGATAAAAAGATGTTTTAGCACATTCCCAAAAATAGCTAAAATGTTAGTTTAATTAACAGTTGTTCAGTTGTAATTGTATCAGCAATACAATGTAACTTTACATTTCATGTACATGTTCATTGTCAGACAACCCTTACATTTCAGAAATGTGTCCCTTTGTGGGATAAATGAAGTCTAATTTATTCATTTTCCCTCAGAGTAAAGTTAAAAAAAAATATGCCAAAACACTACAAAATACAATGTGACAAAATCAGACGCAACAATGTTTCTAACACAATGCTTTAACGACAGCTTCCTAGAAGAAGAGGTCACGACAGCATTCCCATTGGTGCTGTACATTCAGTGTGTTGTGATCTATGTCTCAACGGAAGCTTCTCCAATCAGGCGTTTGGGAGGGAAAAGAAGGTCCACACGCCCTGCGAAGGACTCGTCAGTATTCAGTGGTTGGGAGCGTTGTGAGCGCTAACCGCCACATGTCCTTCGCTGCTGGACAGAACGCTGGCCCACAAACGCCTGAATGGAGAACAAAAGTAGAGGAGATAAGAGGATGAGGAGGGGAGGAACAGGAGAGGCTCTTTGCTGATGACACATTTAGGGGCAGACCCCCAGGCCCCCCAGTGCTGGTCTTTTTGTATGCAGATACCAACAACAATAAGTCCATTAGTGATGTGGTCTAATCCGGCGCGTGTGGCCGCCACGGTGGAAGCTAATAGAGACATGGTCTTTGGGAAGAAAGAGGATTACTTTAATCTAGTGATGGTCTGCATTTTTCCAGCCTGTCTAATGATAGATTGAGACACAACTCTACATCGCTATCTGCCTTTTATTGACATTTACGTATCTATTCATCTAGCAATCAAATAATTCAAATATATCTATCCAATCTATCCATCTACTCATCCCACTATCTGTCCATCCTTTGATCCAGCCAGGCATCCAATTGCCTGCCTGTCTGCCTGTCTGTCTGTCTGACTATATACTCATCATCCATCCCCATTTTGTTGTACAACCACCTATCCATCAATCCATTTTTTCAGATTAGATCAAACTCTATCAATTCTCTAAATGTTCTGTCAATGTCTCTAATGCTTATTTTTCGCTGATGGAAAATCATAGTTGTGAAAAACAAATCATGATTGTAAGCAGGCCTTTACCTATAAGTTTCTGACTTTTTTTTGTTTGACGTTTTTAATCTCACCTCATATTAATGGTTCACCATAGTAGGAAATCTTGAGAGGCTTCAAAACACTAAAAGTCTTTTGGAAATTCAAAAAAATTAAGAACTTGGTAAAAGGTCTGGAGAAGCATTTAAACCGAGATAAATCCAAAAAAAATAATACAATGCCCAGGTCGGGTCTGAACCAAAGTATAAAAATGCCTGTCTCAAACCAGCCACTTCCCAGTCGCAAGTTCAACTCTTTAACCAGTTGCCCCGGAATCTGTGTCTCAAGTTGGGGAGTTAACAAGCAAGATCTTCTACTTTACTGCATGTGATGGTGAAATCATAAGAGACAGGCCGGGAGCCTGTTTCGTTTCTGAGAGCGAGGCACGCGGCGTCAGAGCCAATCAGCAGGACAGGCCTCAGATGAGACTTGACGTTGAAGCCTCTGCTCATGGGGGATTGGGGAGGAACTCATGTTCATCCCATCCTCTGATCATTAAAGGTGCCTGGGAAGAGTGAGGGATGAGGTTTTTGAATCAGAAGACACACAGCCAATCCAAGGTGATTTTTTTCACTGCATTAGCTTTGAGACTCAGTTGGTTGATATTGTTTGATGGAATTACAGTTGTCTGTTCTGTTCTACGTGATTTACTGGGCTCCTGGTCCAATGACCTTGAATTTTCACAGAGGACAGAAGATCCTCGCCTGAAGAAACTGAGGTAGAGCGCGTAAACAGGGCTATAAATTAAGCACAGAATATATTCTGAGTCCCTCCATGGTCGCCTACCTTCTAAACACAGACCAATATTCTGCCCCATTGCTCCTCCCTGCCTCTCCGGTGCCAGCTGGCAGTGCCAGCGAGGGAGAAGCAATCAATCATCCGAGGGGCTGCTGCACACACACACACACACACACACACACACACACAAACGCACACTCTGAGTGTATGGATTGTGCATCCACACATGCAGTGAGACAATAAAAACAGGACCAATGCAATGACCATGCTATTGATCCCTAAAACACATTTGAGGGAAAATCCATTTCACCAAATAATTTCACCAAATATCAATTAAGAAAATGCAAATTCAAACTCAACCAAAACTCAAGTGTAACCAGCCAAAAATCCCTTCTTGACCCTCAAACTGGCTTTCAGAGTTGTAAGGCAGAGCCAAAGTGAGCCATAAGTCCGCCCTCTAGTAAAAAAACGTATTTATGGCAATATACATCCCCCTGAATTTTCTGGCATAAAATAAAAATGACCAAAAAAAGCATTTGTTTCTCGTTAAATAACAATTACCTTAACTCCCGTAATACTCCATCGAGGCCTTAGGCTCCCATGAGCCTCCAGTGGTGTCAGATGAAAGTTGAGCTCGGTTTTTGTCAGATGAAAGTATCAGAACAGCATTTTTTTGCAGACAGAGCGATTCGATTGTGTTTGACTCCAGGATTCTTTGTTTTACATCAATTTCTTTTTGCTTCTAGGTTTTTGTGTGCTGGAGTCGTTTAGCGGGGGATCACCCGTATCGAATATGCCCTGTCTATTCAAATATTAATGACTGTATTTTGTTTAATCTTACTACTTTAAGTGTTTCTTTATTTCTGTTACTGAGCCAATAAAAGCTTACTATAAGCACGCCTGCCTACCAAACATTATTTATAGACGCACACGCACGCGGCTGCATAAACACGACGTGTTTCCGTTTATTTGTGATTTCTCCTGACTTGAAATATGGAAAAATGGGCATGTTCATTTACATGCATATTTGAAATCAGCGATTATAAGCACCCCGCAAGTTTTTGAGCGTTGAAAATTTGAAATAAAGTGGTGCCTATACTCACATAAATGAATTGTCAGAAACACACACACACTCGCACACATACAGAAAATGTTTCACAAATCCTAATTCTTTGCAGCTTCGCACTCACTGCATTAAGTTTAGCAGCCTGCCAAAGTCTCTTTCCTGTTTGCAAGTTCTCAGTTGTGCTGCGTGTTTAAAGAGCGTGAGAAGGATTTATTACTCAAGCGGTTTTGTGGGAGGTTTCTATATATCGCGGTAATTCGTTTTACCCACGGGGGTGCTTTGGAACGAGACAACAGTGATAAGCGGAGGGTTTGTGTGTGTGTGTATGTGTGTGTGTGTGTGTGTGTGTCTTCCTTTTATTATGATCTGTGCGGGTTCTACAAACCACCTGTGGCTGATTCAGCAAATCTTGGTTCATCCAGTTTGTCGTGTCATTCTCTTCATCTTTTAGCAGCAGCACACGTCTTTTCTACACATCTTTCTAGCTAGGTTCTCTCTCACTCTCTCTCTCTCTCTCTCTCTCTCTCTCTCTCTCTCTCTCTCTCTCTCTCTCTCTGGCTTAAAGATGGCCATGTGTTTGCATGTCTAATCAGTGTTACTCATGAATGGCTTTAATGAATTCATTAGTCTGTGAGAGTTCAATAGCCTCAGGACAGAAGGCTCGTGTCACCCCACGTCTGAATGACCCTAACCTGTCAGCCGTCCCCTGACCCCTGGAGATGGCCAGGCTAAGTGATCTCATTACTGCTGCACGGACACACACACACACACACACACACACACTTGAATTGGTCTGGAAATGTTGGCACATTTTCCTCGCCATACTTTGGACTCGCGAACGAGTGAATGTACAGGACCATTTCCAAGTGCGAGCAGTTTTGAGGGACTCTAATGGCCTTTGAAGTCATTAAACAAGGGTATGCACTACAGGAATCTGATTCATGGCAGGTTTATAGCTATATGTGCCGAAGCATTAGAGCTAAAAGTATTGCCTGAAGAGCTTAGAATAATGGACTTTTTAGCTGGTTTTATTATTCGAGAAGTATAAAAGCCGTCGACAGGAATGGCTCACGCCGCCTTTCGTTGCCTACTGTAAGTCTGGATCAGAATTAATAAGGTTAATGGCACCGAGGGGGTTCGTGTCCCCCACAGACACCATCCAGCCAGGACTTTAGTCTTGGCTTTACCAAAAGAGGCTTATCTGTCCGGACGCCTGCACTCGCGTGTCCCGAAAATCAGCATTACTAGTCTTTACTGTACGAATCACTAAACAGAAATCAAGCATATTTCAAGGGCTCTTTAAATGTTTAATTCAATTACTATTTAAGTAAATTATGTAATTGTGATTAAAAGCTCATTTACAATGCGTGTAATTGGGTGTTGGGTGCTTTTAATTTTGATGTGCCATCAAAACATTGTCGCTTGTATAAAGATTATTTATTTTAATGTGTTAGATTTACATTGTTGTTGGCCTTTTAACACAATGAACGTTACAAGTTTTACCAAAGTATCATTGTTGGACGTCACACATACAAAATTTTATAACTACAAGTTCTTGCACTTCAGTTTGCAGTGGTTTGGTGCTAAGTTCTTCTGGGCTGCACTTTTTCAAATTTAACTTGCAAAATACATTAAACTACAGAATTTAAATAACAATTAAAGGGCATTAAATGAAGCAAGGCATTTTTATACTTTCAAGTTATCCGTCATTTTCAGCAGCATGTGCTTGTGTTTTTGACACGTAGGACACACAGAAATGTTCTCCTATTAGCACATTTTCGTAGTGACGTTACATGTGCACAAGCGTGCTTTTGTAGCGCGTTCAGATTTCCTACAGATAAGGGTGTGTGTGTGTGTGTGTGATTTGGCATTGGTTTATTTGCTGATAAGGCCTTCTCAGATCATATCCTGGGATTGCGTTGTGCTGATGGAATTTGGTTTCGGATTCGGCTCCTCACAGGATTCAGACGGTGTTTTTGGACCACCCTGACAAAAGGACGAGTGTGAAAGTTTCCCACAGCTAACAAGGCAGGAGCCAAGTATCAGATTTGTCTTCTCACCTGTTGCTTCTAACAGCTGCTCTTCTTATTTCACCTGCTCGACCCTCAGACAACTTTCATTTGGAGCTCCAAATGTTCCTCGTTCACTCAGAAAGCCACTGAGTTATGAACTGCGACCCTAAACAATCTCGACTAAGCTTCTTTTAAAAAGCAATAAGCCTTAAACCACACAGATTCGTTGGCTTTCATCTATCATTTAAAGTGTGAGGATTCTGTCGCAGTAAATCATCAGCGCCGCGGCTCATCGTCTGAGTAATGCAGCCATACCTACATAACTCATCGCCGCAGTCATAAATACTGCCTTGCGGAGTGGCGCGTGTATAAACAGGCCGTTAAAACCCCGCACAAACCCGGACCCTCCCACACGCTTCAGGAGCCTGTGAATGCTCAACAGAACATCTCGCTTTTGACCGAAGACTGTGCCCCCGTAATGTACGACACGCTGCCTGCTGGTGGCGGATCAAGGCGCCTGGCATATGGGTTCCCTCCTTTTCCTTTCTATTTATCTCTCCACGTCTCCGTCTCCCTGTATTTGCACTCTGCGCTGCCAACACTTCCCCAAAAACCTGTGAACCAGACAGACTCCATCGCTGGCAGCCGCCTGCCCGCCACTGCTGCCCGCCCACCACCTGGCTACTGAAGCCGTGCCATGCTGGAGAGCGATGTAGTCTGGGCGGAAAACTGGCACCATGTGCCTAGATCCACATACTGCCATTTTCAACTTATTTTGCTAGATGAAAACTATCCGTTCATGAATTTTTACAAACCGAAATTGGATTGCGTACCATTTTTGTAAACTATATGTGGATTTATAGATATGTGTGTGTAGGTAAACACATTTCGCATTCTTTTAGAAATATGTGTGTGTATTTGTATACACACACATATTGTGTGTGTGTCTGTGTGTGTGTGTGTGTGTGTACTGTATTAAAATAGCGAGTAAAGTACTGGTATTATTAAAGTTTTAACAAAACATAATAAAAATTACGTTTTTACAATAAAACTTGTTCTGTGCTTACCCTGAAAGTGCTACAGTTTAAAAAATTATAACGTTATACAATTAATTTTATTATTAATTAAACATTCATGACTAACGTCTAAGCGTCATTCATGGTCGTCCTCAGTTGTCACAATCACACCTGTGTGTCACATGCAAAAAGCAGATTTAGTAAGGTAAAATTAGCTAATCATTCTCTACTCTCTATCTATTCTCTACAGAAAAAACATCTATATATCACTACTAGGAGACGATGTCAATGATGCAGATTTCAGACGCTCTAAATCTACACTGGGGAAAGATGGAAGCAAATCAGTGTGTTCAAAAAAGTCTAAAATACACATTTTGAAATTCTTTCCGCTCTCAGAACACACGTTAATGATAATCTACTGTGAAAGTTTCTGCTCAATGTGAGCGGAGTCCATGCGTGAACCTTTCAGTCGCCGCGGCGAGAATGGCGAATTCAGATGTTTGATTGCACGTTAAGCTCAGTATTATTTGTAGTCCACTGAAGTACAAAATTGGGTTTTCACTGCAGTAAGTTACAGAGATATGACATTTTCAGGCATAAAATTGACAGTCCCTATTGCGTTAAGCAAAAAAATCAGCCATCTTTAATGTGAGGCGGGAAAACAAATCGTCTCACGAACAATAAAAATGTTTAATTCAACACACCATCTGTTCCATAACGTTCACGGATCGCAAACTTACACTGAACCGCACAGTGTTTGCCAGTATCACCACACTGAGCTGGGAATTCTTCTGTAGGTTAATGGTTTCACTAAAACATCAAGCTGCATTAAGCAGTGATAAAATTACAGCGGCATCTAGAAAAATGCTCATACTGTGCAATAATCTGATCACACTTTCTGGATGACACGTCAACTTTAAATTTTCGTGTGCATTTGTGTGTATGTCAAGGGCAATTACTAAATATTTGCTTATATTTGTAATTATTTTTTGGTAAATTGTTTAAAGTTTGTTTAATTTTGTAAAATCTGTTCATTTATTAACTGATTGATCTATCAGTCTATTGATGACTCTGTCTTTCTGTCCGTCTCTGTCTGTATCTCTGTCTGTATTTCTGCCTGTGTGTCCGTCTTTTTTCTGCCTGTGTCTGTCTGTCTGTATGTCTATCTATGAAATCAGATTAGTTACCGCAATATAAAAAGTAAATTCCTATGAAACGAACAAAAATGCTTCACATTCAAGTTTTTTTTTTTTTTACCTTGATATTTTTCGTGTGTTTCACTTTTTTTCTGTTTGGGCCTCAGGCACAAGCTTCACTCTGATTGGCTGGTGAGAATCTGATTGGCAGCTGCTTGACCAGGAAGTGGGAGAGGAGTTTAGCGAGCGCTTAAGCACATTCATAATCCGAACACCTTCATCGTCAGAGTTTGAATCCATTTGTACAGTCGAGGTCTGGACCGACACGGCACCATTCACTGCACCAGAAAGCCAACAACTGCTCTCTCGCAACCTGCACTCGTATTTATTGTGCACATACACAGGGTTTTATGTCTAATTCTAGTCAACACAAATTTATAAGAGTTTAAATGGAATCAAACATTTTATCATTATTTTCATTATTAATAATCAAAAAATAATAATAACAATAGCAACAATAATAATAATACATTTTATATGTAAAGCGTCTATTGGGATCTCTGCACATACAGTTTCATAATACAGTATTTTGATGTGTAGAAACAAAAATGTCTACTATTATTCTGAAGTACTCTGCCTCTAGAATAATTTAGCAATAGTGTGCAAAAATAACACTTTAATCACAGTGGATTGGGTACTAATATTAAAAAAGCAGTGAACGACACTGTGTACGGTTGCTGAACTCGACCCACACTTGCTGGTCAACACCGCTGCCAATCACATTCTCACCAGCCAGAGTAAGTGATCACCTTCACCTACGTGAAGCTTGTGCCAGAAATCCCTAGGAAAAAAAATGAAACAAACAAAAAAATCTGAAGCGGAAAAAAAAAAAAAATCTTTTGTTTCAGATTGCAAATGAAAAGTTAAAAAAATGTAAATATGAAGAAGCATTTATATTCGTTTCTTAGAAATTGATATTAGAAATGTTTCTTACAAGGTGATATTTTTGGCACTAATCTGATCCAATATCTGTCTAGCTTTTTAGCTATTCAGCAAGAATGATTCCCGAAAGTGCAATTCTGTTAAGAAAAACGAAGAAAATTAAGGTAATGGTTTATGACTAGATCTGGGGCCGGAATGTTTTTGTGGTGAGAATGCTCTAGAAAGACCTTTATAATTCAGGATTTATGAGAAGCTGGAGAGTGTATGTGTTCACAAGCCTGTCTGAACTCTGAGTAGTGTGAGAACGAGGCTCTTTCCATGCGTTTCCAGAACAGGCGGACATCGCACAGATCTCTCGCAGCAGATGGCAAAACACTCCAGCAGGTGACAAATCTGTCCTCCGACGATATCATTTAAGGTCACCAGCCTGTCTGGAAACTTCTCTGACACCAGCGGGACGACACATCCTATACCTGGCAGTCGAGACGTAATGTCGTGGCGCTATAACACAATTGGCGGTAATTTAATGAGCAGTCGAATTCCGCTTCAGTATTTAATTACAAAGCGGTGGATTCGATGCGCCCTGCTGTTAAAACCTGGAGCCATTCCATGAGGATCACAGAGATGATGGGCTTTTTTTGTTTTTTTAACCCAGCATCTGTCACCTGAAAGCAGCCGATGCATTAAACTTGCCATTTGCCCATTTTACAGGCTGCATTTCTCTCACATACCAACTACTATCGATCTACATTAATACCACAAATCAGATTAACCCTTCTGGAACCAGCAATGACCTCAGCGCTTCCATTCTGTGACAATGGTGCTGTAGCAGGAGGAAGACTAAAGAAGATAGAGTGGAGACGGTGGAGAGGAGAGAAACGAGCAGAGCGAGATGGAAAAGTGAATCCGGCGAGATTGGAGAGCGGGAGCAGAGTACAAATGAGCTGGCTTACTTGCGACCTCCAAAGAGGCATTACGGCTGACGGCCTCGCCCAAGTAGTTCCTCGCCACGCACACGTACACGCCTTCATCCGGCTTGCTGCGTCTTCCGTGGACGATGCGGAGAAAGAAAAGTGAACCGCTGGGAAGGAGCATCCGGTGGGAACGTGGATCCTCTCGGTCGGTTTCCACTCGCTCGCCATCTTTGTACCACTCCACCATGGGGGCCGGTCGGCCCTCAGCTTTACAGTTCAAGGTCGCAGGCTCGCCCTTGGACACAATCAGGTCGGAAGGATGTTCAACAATCCGCGGAGCCGCATCTTCCAGTCTGGGTCGAGATCCTAAAATTAATTAGACAAACATGCCGTTGTTATTACAGCACAAATTCAAGAACATGTGTGTGTGCCATCATTTAAGTCAAAGTAGGGTCACTTGTGGGGACCTTTGGACGAGCCTGACAACTTTGGAGTCTTTGTTTGAGGGTCAAGATGGGACTTTAGAACTGAAATTACATTTGAGTTTTTGTTAAAGTAAGGGTAAAGTAAATGAGCTGAGAATATTGTGATGTTTGGGGTCAAGGAGAAGAAGAAAGGAACATATAGTTTTGTATGTATGTTTATGGTGATACTCCAGTTTGATATAAATACATGTTTGCCTGTGTATGAGTGCCTGTCATTACTCTTATATATAGCTAAAGCTTAGCCGCAAGAACAATGAGCAAAAGCATTGTTTGAAAAAAAAAAAAAATTGAAAGTATAATAAATAAACAATTTCTTAATTATGCATTTCAATTGTTTCAAAGTCTATTATGTAACATTGTTGTGTCAGAATTTACCAAAATCTGCAGTGGTTTTACCATACAACTGCAAAATATATAAAAATGTGTAATTTTGACAGTAAATTCCCACATGTGAAATGTTTTCTTTCCCAAAACCTTTCAATAAAAACAAAAAGTAATAATAAAACAATTATTCACAATATCTAAAAATTGACAAGTCAGAGACAACAATTCACCAAAACGCACATGTCAAACACACATTCGCTCTTCAGAACAGAAAAACAACCGGAGCAAGAAACCGATTTCGACTCCGCAGCTTCAATAAAAATAGCGTTTCGCCGCCACTGGAGCTGGAATTCTGCAATATGTACATAATGTCTTAGCCGTTTTAATGCGCATTAGAATTCATGTCGACTGCCAAGGTTTATTCTTTTTGTTTTGCACATGTTTGGGGTGAAGAGAGGGGGAGGAGGAGGGTAAGAGCAATGCTATGCAAATGCTGGAAAGGTTTAAGAAAGCTTTGAAATTGCTTTTCCTCTCCCAATTTAACACACAGTGTGGTGATGGTGAGACCGAGAACAGACGCCACAATTAAGAGGTTTTGTAATAAGACAGCCAACAGACAATATCTGCAGATGAAGATGACTCCTGAATATTCATCATGAAATTTTTTGAAGAACCTTAAGGCAACAATTAAAACCGCGGCTGAAAACTCCACGCAAAACTCAAACTGATGGAAACATTGTGCTTGAGGACAGGTGCTTGGGAAGCGTTTGGACTCATCAGTCCACGTTAAAATTATCAAAAATCCAAAAAAAAAAAAAAAAGGTTTTATTTCTGCTCTTCACTGCAAACTGTTTAATTCCTCGCAAATCTAGCATTTTGAGAGTTTCTTAACATGTCAAATACAGTGAGAAATGTAATCAGAAGAAAAAGAAAAGAAAACAATGAAAAGCAATGAAACATTTTGGAGCTACAGTGCTTCGTCCATACAAGAGGAACTGCTCAGATCATCCGGGCTTTCCTTGGCTTTATTACTTCATTCTCAGCTGAGTGGAGAAACACCTTCAGGCCACCAGCTAATGCAACTTAAAACAAACCCGACTCCAGAGCACTTTACTCCAGCCACACAATGACCTTACAGTAGCCCAACACTGAGCCCCGTCCGCCAGCGACCACAAAGGCAGAGCCGCTGACTCCGCTGCCCTCTGAATCCCCGGGACTGTTAGCCTTCCACTTTTGTGGAAACAAAAAGCCTGCGACCCTGCTGGGTGAAGCGAGGAGGCTGCCAGGGTTCGGCTAATAGCTTTTAGCGGACTCTTATGGGCCGCTGAACAGACTGCGGTTGGCAGGGGGCGGTGGAGTGTGGCGAGGACCCGAGAAAGGGTTTATAAATAAAACAGGCCAAACATGCCGACTAGTCACAGAGGAAATGTAAAGCCAGGAAAGAGACCGTAAGTCAGGACTGAGCTAATTGACTTCTAGCGTAGCGGCTAGAAAACTTCACCTGGCTGTGACCTCCAGCAGACTATGGGGACGAGGGGTTACAAGAGGGACAGGAAATGCGACTGGAAATGCAGTGCACTGGGGTTTTCTGATAACTCAGAAATGATTAGCCGTAAAAGTGACGTGTCGTTATGAGCTGCGAGAACTTGTTAGCGCGGTTTGGCTAAACTAGTGTTTGGAGCGTCAGGACACGGCGCAAGACTTCGAGAGAAATTCTGTGGCCTCGCACCTTGTCAGAAAAATTCACCCTTGGGGAACCAAACCACTTTGAAGATAACACCATCTCACAGAGCATCTTACACACTTCAACACTCTGAGCTTAACACGCTTCATCTGCTTGATAAGAGCGGAAATACAGCTTAAGCTAAAGATGGCTGAACAAAGGTTTTGAAATTTTAATGACACCTCAACTGGCGGCTGGGCATTTGTGGCTTTGATTTCTGGTTGAGGAATGACAAATGTTGTTTATTATTTAATCAATATTAATTATGACTGATGCTTCACGCATTTTAACTGCATTTAAATTCAGCACATTCATTACAGTTAGAGACATGAATTAGCTGAAACGGAACATCACACAGAAAACATCTTCCATCTAAAAAGGAATCCTCTGAGATCGATCGACTGAAATACATTATAAATTCTTGAATTTAAAGTGAGACTATCAGATTGACATTATTAGCAAAAAAAGACTATTTAACTTCATTTTCTTGCGTTACGTACAAGTCAAAAAGATTAAGTTAAAAGATATCAATAACACTTTATAATTGATTGTATGTCTCATACAGTAAGACATTATTTGTTTATCTCTCTCTTTTTCTATGTGTCTCTCTCTCTTCGCCTCTGTATCCCTCCCTCTTATGACTTTTATGTGTTTTAAATGTTTTAGCCCTTGGTATTGTGTAAAAAAATATATAAATGTACACATTTACATATATTTATATTTTATATATTATTACATTCGCAAACTACTTCGAGGTAGTGATTGTACCAAATTTGCTTCATCTGATCATTCTCAAAAGTTAAGCTAAATTTCTCATATAACTAAACAGGGCCAAGCCAATTGAAAGACTGTATCACAACCACAACATCTGTCCAGCAGTTAAGATGCACAATGATTGCTGTCGAGAAAGCAGCTCATCCGTACCGGAACCCAACAGCACCCGATCCATCGGCCCCATTACAGGGGCCAATCTCATTGTGTGACATGCTGGTAATAGTTCCAGCCTTCAGATTGATTTGGGCATAAAGAGACGTGCTACAACTACAACTCATCTGCTTTTAAAGGTATTGAGCCCGGCTTCTGTAACACCGGTTTGACCTTGTTGCGGGGAGGACGAGGAGGAGGAGGAAGACGCTGAGCCGGCTCTGGGTGAAAACACATGCATCTGGCAATCCTTCTGATCAATCCCAAGGGGCTTTTAGGACTAGGAATATTTATCCCTGCTGATGGGGGAGGAAAAAATATCCCGAAACACTGGCCAGCAAAATAAATGGCAAATGGCGTGAGCGAACGCTGACAAAACACGCGCTGGGAAATTTCCAAACGCCGCTGTAAAACAACAACTGACGTATGCAAATCTCCCCAGCGTTCCGAGGAAAAGGTGTCAATGCCACCGGATCTCCATGACAACCCATGCCTGCAAAGGTCAGATGTCAATCTAGTAATTGTCTCCTCCTCTTGAAGTATGTGTGAAACCCTGGAGGTCACAGAGGAGCATGAATGGAGGAGCTTAGTGAGCGTTACGACACAAACCCTCCAGTGTAAGATGCCACGGAGATTCAATCTGGAAAATAAATAGTCACGGTACATGTAGATGTATTCAGAAGAACAGCGGCCTTTGAAATAATCGCTCATGTCAAACTGCTATGGTGATATTTCATGTGCTTTCTCTTCTCTAATGAATATTAAACATAATGAGAAAAACGATTGGTAAAATAAACAAAATAGATAAAGAAAATAAAACTTATTTTTTTCATTTCGGTGAGCCAATTTCTCCAGTAATACGGATAGTTATGTGTATAATAAAGTTATATATCATTATGTATGGTACAGTGAGGTTTCCTATCGATTTAATAGCGCATGAATTAGCATAACTGCATATAAACGGTGGATTGTGAGTCTAAAAAAGGACTTTGCTTGGCTTTTTATTGGTTCATTTTGTAATTTTAATAACATTATAGCAACAACTGAAATATAAAAAATAATGTAAACACAGAAATATGCTCATAAAAGCTAATTCATGTAGTTTCAAGCAAACATGTTTCTCAGCCTCTCTGGCCTTGGTCGGAACAGAGCAAAAATTATGTGTGAGAGAGAAAGAGAAAGATGAGTTTCTTTTTCTTAAAAGCGAGTGTCAGAAAAAATACCCTTTTTTTACTATTTCTTGCGAGAATAAAGCAGATTTTTGTATTCTGGTCATTAAATTCTAAACAAGTTTCTATTTTCTACATTTCTAAAACATCTAAATACAAACTACTGTACTTCATAGTTATAATTTAGTAATAAGTAATAATTCTGATAACAATAGAGTAAAACATGTAAAACAGCTATATTCCAAAATGTTCCAGATTTATAGAACGACTTTTCTAGATTTATTATGTGACTTAAATATCTTAACTCTTTTTTTAAAAGCTTCAATACAGCAGTTATTCATATCTGTCGTCTAGTGGATTTATTTTGTTAAAAAAAGACAGGCGTGTTTTTTGTGATTGCACAAAATATGATAATCATTTTCCAGGCATGCAGAGCCACACCGGAGAACATTTTTCAGCACAAAAACTCCCATTTTTCTCTCATTTGCAATCCTTTTGTGTGGTTTCCACCAACCACCCGCAGTCGATTGTTTTACAACATCATTTATCCTTTTTTGACCAGAATCTGGGAATTGATTTGCAAATGTGCATTCATTACCCTTAGTTGAATTAAGAAATGGGGGTGTTTTTCTCCTGACAGTTGTTCTTAATAGACTTTTTTGCATCTAAAAACAACAAAGGGCTCTTGAGAACACACACGAACCCGAGGTCATAAAGCGACGCGCTCTTCACTCCTGCGGCTCCTGGCGGAGAAAGGACAAAGTCAGCCACTCACATGCAAAAAGGAAATTACACAGGAGGGCTGCTGTTGTCCTCTGGGGAGAAGCTGCTCCTCAAGTTTTGGAATGGCCTGGATTAAGCACAGAAATCCATGACAGCTTCAACAGAGAAGCTCGACACCTCCAGGGCTGGTGACAAGAGCAGCTTATGTGCTGGTGTTTACTGCCGCGATGAGCAGAACATCTCACTCCACCAGGGACGGAGTGAATAGAAGCCAGTGTGCGTCTTTACTCGAGCTTTGATGTTGTTTGACAGTGGAAAGAACTTCCTTTTGTGTGCTCGAGACCAACACAACTTTACTGATGAAAAAGCTTGAACGCTCGAAATACAAATACATAGAAAATGCTCTTTTGTGTTTGATGATTTTACAGTCCCTCGGTTGAAATTGTCCATAGTTCACTGGACGTAATCTTAAATCATCTCTTAAGTGGTGCAAATGGGGCTCCGTGGTGGATTAGATGATATCTGTATGAAAGACCCCCCCCCATATCATTTGACTGGGAACACACTGACTTGAAGTAAACAGAACTTTACATGAACCCAGCAGCGGTCTGAGGAAGTGAGCACCAGACATTACCGGTACTCCTGCGGATCCAAAACAGGTCTAGATGCTATGAATACAATTCATCCAACCATATATCCAATCCATCTGTCTGAACTTTCACTCCATCGATCATCCAACTATCCATCTGCTCATCTCTCCACCTTCCTAGATCCAGCTATCCGTCATCCAACTATCGTTTCATCTATCAACCAGTCCATCTGTCTAACATTCAATCTATCCAGCATCTATTCATTGGTTCATCAATTGATTCATCTGTTTCAACTTCAATCATCCATGCATCTTTCCACCCACCTATCTATCCATTCAGTCAGTCATTGCTTCATCCATCTAGCTATCAACCTAACAATTCATTAATTCATTCTACCACCTGTATTTTGTTATTAACACTCATCCCTCCATTCCTCAACCTAGCCATCCGCCTAAAGTCCATCTGTCTGTGCAGATACAAAACCACACATGTTCATCTCACTCACCTTGCAAATATTAATATTTGCCTAACTTTAAGTTAAGCTAAGCTTCAGTAAGGTGAGTGTGTAACATCACTCCGTGTTATCCCAGGCGTCCTGTAATTCCAGCTCTTCGCACCGAAGGAAACACATCTGGAATCCATGTCAACGGCAAATCTAGAGTCTCAGGAGAGAGTCAACTTCACCCATGGAGAAAGAAGTAGGGAATGAATGATAAATTGTGCACAGAGGCGGCGGTGCAGTCCCCGCACAGCTGCTCTGTGTTGTTTCGACATCTTTGGTGCCCTGCAAATGGAAGTGGTGCGGCAGTGACGACCGGAACTCCGCAACCAGTTGAGATAGCATCAGCTTCCTGGTCCACCTACCAACGTGCCAGAAGCCTCTTTTCCCTTGAATTATTCTCCACAAAATCCCATGAAGGTTCAGCTCCACCTCTACCAAGAGACTCAAACAAGCACAAGCAGAAAACGATCCGAATGGGCCGATGGTTTCTTTCCGCAATCCTCTGTGGGCATTTTAAACATAACAGAGCTCCTCCTGAATGACTGATTCCCGATTCCCTCCAGACTGCCATGTTTTAGCTCTAGGTCAAATTCCAGCAGAAAGGTAAAACAAAGTATACAAAGGCTTTGAAGTCACAAGCCACTCATCAAAAATTATACAGCCGCTTTCAAATTCTTTCTATCTTCAGTGGCCAGGCCCTTCAATGGAGAGCCAATCTGACTATTCATGAACTGAATCTTTGAAAGTCAAACAGTCAGGAGATGAAACGGCCCAGTCTGTACTGTACAGGCTTCATGTTAAATACATGCTCAGGGAAGACGTGCACTGCATGAGACAATGATTAGGACTATATTCAACATTTGTCTACTCCCAGAACAACAGGAACTCTGAAAGTCTCTCCCTGAGGTCTGAGAGATAACTTATCACATCCAGGATGTGTTCTTGTTGTTCTGATGGCTGTTGATTACAACGGGAAATGACCTAAAGGAGCTTTAGGAAAACCCCTAGGCTTCCCTGTTCACTAGGCCCGATGAACATCTACAAAGATGTTCTATCTGCAAAGATAGAGCCTGAATGGAAGATTTCCCTCCAATAAAATATTTCAATTGTGAGTTTCTTTAACAAGTTTAAAGTCAATCGTGCTCAAGATGGCGTGCGTTTTGCATGACAATGAATGGCAAAATCATCCTGGTCTTTTGGTGTTGCCATGTACGTAGGTTCTATATATTAATCTCTAATTTAAATATCGTCCAGTCAATAAAGGCTGTATGTGCAGGTCTTGAAATGACGAGTCAGCAGAAGTTTAATAGGGAAGTTAAGCTGCCAACCAAGCCATCATTTACCAAGCACCAGTAAACCAGCGCTGGTATATTCATCTGTCAAGGCAGCAGATTCCTGCTTCAGTAAAAACTATTTAGCAGAGAACAGAGCTGATAATATCAAAGCCTTGTGTCTATAGACGAGCAAACAGCACGTTAACACTTCAATCGCTTCATCGGAGGCAAAAACAATGAACGCCGCCGCATGAGAGAAAAAGCCATTCACATTCTCCACATCGCACTCGAGGAGCCATTGCCAAGCTGTGATTCTGATCTACATGGCTATTAAACAACAACTGTGCAAGTAATGTCCATGTCTAATATCCATCAGAATACAGCAACTGTTTAGCACAACGACACCAGACTGATGAGGATAACAGGTCCGAACGCAGCAGAGGAGCAGGAGAAAAGAGAATGAGGAGTCGTGTGTGTTAATGACGGGGATCTGATAGCAGTGCTGGAGCTCGTGAGGAGTGCAAACACTCGGACCTGGAGTCTTGTTTACAGTACGACACACCGTCTGTTTGGGCCGATTAACAAACAGAGCAAATAAAACAAGGACCCGAGGTCTGTGTTTCTCTAGAAACAACACAGTTGCTCTGAGTAAACAGCTGAAGCTCGACTGGCTGTTCCGAGTCAGAAAGTGTTTTTAAATAAGAGAGAGACGGCTATTCTGATGGAGTCGGATCAAGGCAAATACCTCTAGCAAAAAGTGACCAAGAAAATAAATCAGAAATTGTCTTTGAATCTGTGAAGTCCTTGACGAGCTTGAGCGCCATTAACACGTGAATATATGAATATGTTCACTGTGAAATCACAAATACAGTGTGTGCTTAACACACTAGACAAATCCAACAGATTCCATTATTCCCAACGAGAAAATTACTTTTGCACGCTGTGAGAAAGTGTCGCTAAACTACATTTCCCTTAAACCTTTTGAACGCCACAAGGAGCTTTATTAATACAAACCGAACAAAAATGTTGGAATTACATTAATTGCCAATTTTAGGAAAAAGGCCGAAAATAATTAAAGGGAAAATAAAGCACTTCAGGTTATATTTGCATTAGACAATTTTAAAAAGAGGATTATTATTCAGAGTTGTCGGATTAGAAACAACAAAAGCCAGTGATGATCGCCTGAGAGCTTAACCAATAAAAAAAAAAACATCTATTTACACCCCTAACACTCTTGTATTGGTAAATATGTTGACAGCATAAAAAGACAGAGATGTTTCTACGCTTAATCAGGATGAAAACAGCAAACTAGGATTGAATAAATCCTTCCCTTAACCTCTTCTATCCATCCATGCCTTAGTCAGTTCTCTCATGCCTCTTAATGGAAGCAGGAATCAGCCTTATACGGATGAAATGAATATCCTGCTACTGTTTCGGCTTATGTCACAATTCACAAACGAGACCTTGTCCGACACCAACTGATATCAACACCGGCTGTGGACCAGCACTGCTGCTGATATGAACTTCTCCACTATTGGTTTATTGGGAAAAAAATAAAAAAAAAAAACATCGCTGGAAGGCACGTCAATACTGTGTAGTGAAAATCCCTGATTAAAAAAGTTGGCTCAATTTCATCACAAGGAATGCTGGATATTGGCAGCAGAAAATCCATTAATGATAAAAAAAAAAACGAGTCAAAGTTTTTTGCAACTAAAGTCAAAGTTTTGCAGCTTTACAATTGGCATCGAAATTAAATGAATGATGCAGAAACACGTGGGCTGTGAAACTCACTGCTTCATATCGATCAATTTAGGACACCATTTTAGTCTTGATCTAGTGTACAATCTTAAACTTGCTTATTTTAGAATCAAAAAGACAAACTAAAACTGAAGAGATACAAACAGCGACAAACTTTACATAGATTTTTGTGTCAATTTTGGATTGTGTCAAAGTTTGTCACAAACCAAAGGGCCACGAGACTTGCTTGAGCGCCACCTAGTCGCCTTTACCAAAACTTCAGCGTCCAGGCAAGTGTGCCTGTTTAAATGCAGTGGCAAAAATGAGTAGTAATACTAAAAAATCGAATTAGTTTTAAAAATAAGTGACACTTTTCCTAATGTCATGCCATTGGCATTCTTTGTTAAACAACGAGTTAAACGTCAGTAAAAACAGTGCGCACAATGTGAACAACATTAACAATTGATTCTTTGTTGCTCCCATTTTTGAACATGGTTTTGGAGGTCACCACAGCCACTGGAACTAATGCGCAGAGCCATTAAACTGTCTTCATCCGCGGCCAGAGACACAGGGTTCGGTAGATTGATGCCAAGTCATTGTGTTGCGTCCCTATTCACCCCCACAAGGCCTTGCCGGCCAGAGCTGATGTCTTTAGGGTTCAATTCAAACTTCCTGTCAGGGCTAGACTCATAAACCAGACTCGCACGAGCCTTTGGCTTCATCGCTGGACCAATTAAAAGGCTGTGGCTCTTTTCACAAAGGAAGATGATATAATCGCGCTATTTTCACAGATAAGATAACCACTTTCATTGCTCCTCTTTTCAAAAACTGCTTCTTTAAGCATAATTAATACGTTAATTGTTCTTTCTGAACATTAACAAACGAGGTAGTGTTCGTTCTTAAACCACCACCACGGTGAGAAATTGTCAAGTTGTTTCGTCTTCCGGCAAGAATCCAGCAAAGTGCGTGAATATGCCAGGATAGAAATCAGACTGAGACATCAGAGCGCGCTCAGTGGGAGATGCGGCATTTATCTTGCTCCTTATTGACAGCCTCTCCACGGCGCAGTGTTTACACAGAGGAGACAGGGAGTAACTCTGTGCAAGCGTGTGAGGAGGAGACGTAGACTTCACACCCCCTGTACGCGTTCTCACAAATTCCTCGCTTGTGATCTAAGGAAGAACGACAGACCGGGAAATGCATGACATCAAAATAAGCTGTTGTGTAAAGAGGAAAGCCCTAAATGACATGCTTTATGTCGGGGAAACAAAAGAAAGCTTTTTTTATGCTTCTCTTTAAGATTGGCTTATTATAACAGTGCAGAATTCAAACAAAGTCAGGCCCAATCCAAACCCTGCCATCATTAAATGCACATATAGGGAGAAGGCAGCAGAGCCAGCAGCTGTTGGTGTCTGTTTTAAACCACTTCAAAAGAAGCCAAACAAACATATGTTCTCCCTGAGCTACAAACAAACCAGCAAACACTCAGCAAAGATCAGGAGCTACAAATGACAAAATTGCACCCTTGGAGTGCAACTCAATGACTTTCCTTTCAAATCCCTTATCAGGTGTGAGAGGTGAGGAGATAGAGCCGCAGCTCTCATCACATACCTGCACCAGATTAAGTCAAAGAGGCGTGGGAAAGATCAGCTACTGTCCTCGCTCCACCGCAATCAGACTGCACAACATACACATGCTGCTGGTTTCTGAGCCAGTTTAACAGATCACCAGCACATTCGGCTGGATTTGTTCTTGGCCAGTGCAGAACATGACAGTGGTAAATTAAAACCTAGACTGCACAGGTTAAAAGACCATTTTTATCAGGCGGCTTGAATTGAAACTCATTTATCCATACATTTTCCAAATTGCTTTTCCATTTCCGGGTCAGGGTGAGCACAATCCCAGCAACTCTGGGTTTGGAGGTGGGATGCAAACCCTGGATTGGTGGAAAGTCACAAAATAGCAATCACAGGACATATTATAACATTCTCAGAAAATATAAAGAAATATAAAAAACAATCTGCAACATCGTCACGATTATGTCCCAGTTAACTAGCCAAGAGGCGAAGGAATCCCAGCTTCAAACTACAACACAGAAAAGGAGCTTCACGTGTCCAGGGATGCAATAGTAATCTATAATAGACGACTCTTGAAAAACAAATCTTAATAATGTCATTTTACCCAATTTTCAATATAATGCACTCTTAGAAAATCCTCTTGAATCCACGATTTGATCTCTCTAAAAGTGCATTTATTGTAAAACTGGGTCAGCTGGTTTGTTCGGACCATATGTTCAAGAATATTAACTCTGCATTAAGCTTTTATCAATAATACGTCTGTGCACACTGACTTCCTTGTAAATCTTTGCTTGTAAATGTAATGTACACATGCTCTGCGTGTAATCCAAAGAGAATTAAGGGCTATTCAGAAGCAAAAACAAGAAAATCGCTTCAGATCAAAAATATGATTTATGAATGATTAGAAAGAGTCTCAATGCTGTAAAACTGTAAAGGACTTAGGGAACACGAACACAACACAACCGAGACGTCCACCGGTCCAAAACACGGGAAATAGACAATATAACTGTTTAGAAACAACAAGGCATAACGGTTAGTGAGTGTAATCTTCATATGCCATCTGTCGGGCTGTTTTCCGTTCCTCTTACCTCCACACAAACCGAGGAAAACAAGCACAACGAGCAGTGGATCCAAACTCCTGCGAAACTCCATCATCCCTTAACTCAGAGTCCGCCTCAGTCGGGTTTATCCGGGTAAACCGTCCCAAAAAAAAAGTGCCACAATCCGGGTGAAGTGAGACTAGTCGCGCTTGGTGAGAGCAGTCACATCGGGAAAAACTTTACCAAACAAGACGCAAAAACGGGAAAGGGATTCGGGATTCGAGCCTCACAAATATTCCATGTTCTCGTGATCTTCCGGCGTGCGTGCGCGCGCGCTGATGTATATCGCTCACGAGCCGATGTTAAGACGCACGCGACAGTTCCGACAAGATGCTCTTACATCTTCCGAGAGTCACCTGACTGGAAAACATCACACGCCTTGCGCTTTGCGCAGCTCGGGGAGAAAGAAACTCTCCGCTTTTCAAATGCCCATTCAGTCAGAATTCCATCTGCGTACACGTCGCTTCGGTCTGAATGAACGACTTTACTACTCCGGCGTCTACGGGCGAGTGTCTCGTGGCTGAAGCCCACCCCTGACCATCTTCAGTTACCCACGCTGGGGTAACGCCAGTCTTAAAGGGCCAGCGCACTCATTTTGGTGGCCACGCGCGAATTACATTTAGCAATTAATTGTTTTGGTTTTATGATATCGATTATGCACAGTAGTGCAC